>VMDR010014543.1:0-23399 GCA_007922815.1 Macrotus californicus | reverse complement strand
ATGGAGAGAGAAGGAGAGAGAAAGGGAGGGGGAGAGTGTTTTTCTTGAGGCCATGAGGGAAGACTTCTCAGGGGAGGGACCCATGTGTTCTGAGTTATGCCCAGGACACTGCAGACAGAAAGAAGGGCATGAGCCACAGCACAGAGGTACTGAGAGACACGGCCACTAGTGTAGTGCGGCTATGGCATCAGTGAGTGTGGAGGGTATGCTTCATAGCTTCTTTCCAAGGCACTGTTCACAGTGCGCCTACCCTGAGCCAGCGGCTATGCCAGGGGCTATGCCTGGTGCTCTCCGCATGTTCTCTCACCATGGAGGTGGCGATACTTACCTGCCTTTAACACATGAGGAATCAGACTCAGAGTGGCAAAGGGACACACTCTGGGCCACCCACCTAGCAAATGGCAGGATTGAGGTAGGCCCCCAAGTCTGTCTGCTTCTCTTAACACTTCTCTGCTATCAGTACATAGCAAATCAGCTGGATTGCTATGTGTGGGGGGTGGCGGGGCTGGGGAGGTGGATGCCTGAGGGTCTGGGTGCACTGCTTTGAGCCTGTGAGTTCCTGCCCTAGTGTGGGGTCATCTGGGAAGAAGGAAGTAGCAAGGCTACTTTATCCTGTGTCTCTCCCCACCCAAGAACTCACCATAAGGAAGACTGAGCCTCTCTCCCACACTGTTACACACACCCGCAGGCACACACACACATGCACACCCCTCTCCATCCTCCCCTGCTCCTAAAAATATCAAACCAGTGGAGCTGCAAGGGAAATGAATGTTTGGCAGCCGAGCAAGTGGCCTAGGAGTGGTGTCAGGCTCCGTAAATATTTACCCACTGGATTAGAGCAGAAGTTGGAAACATTAGGCAGCTGAAAATTACTGTTTTAATAGCATGGCTGATAAATCCAAACTTGGGGGGTTTGTTTGGAAGTCTCAGCTTCTGGGAATTTCAGCGTGTAAACTATAGGCCTGGGGTGGATGGGAACAGAACAGAGGGGTGTGGGTGTGGGCTGGCGGGCAGCTGTGCCTGGAGGAAAGGGCAGCTGGTTCAGTGAAGGCCCGGCACCTCGGGCCAGAGCCACCCACAAGACCCAGTGTAATTCATGGCTTCATTCATTCATCTATTCATCAGGCCCTGTCAAAGGGAGAAGTGATGGAGGGGCAAACATTTACTGGACACTGACCATGGGTACATATTTCAAGGGGGGGCTTGACCTTTTCATCCTGCACTTGCTATTTACCATAACCCTGAGTGGTAGCAGGTACAGTGGAACCTTGGTTCTTGAACGTAATTTGTTCGGGAAAATTGTTTGAGAAGGGATTTGTTCCAAAACCAATTTGCCTTTGACTCCTGAGAGACACATGACTGATCATACAGGTATCAGCATGAAAGGGTTGTAGGGGAGAGAATCGAGACCCGAAGTTCTCTTAGACAACCAAGACATTTTTTCTGTCAACAACTTGGTGGAGAACTGAATTGTTTGAGAACCAAGACGTTGGAGAAATGAGGTTTGACTGTAACTCATTTCATCCCACAAAAGCTGAGGAAAATCAGTTCTTAGAGTGGGAAGGTAACTTGCTCAAGGGCACTAGCTCAAAAGAACCAGACAGGGCTTTAAGCTCAGGTGTCCCTGACTCCAAGGCCACGATCTCCCCACTGTCCCCCAGCATGTGGGGTGAGAAGTAGACACTCAATACATTTCTGAGAAATCAGAACCAAGAGGCCAGGCAATACAAAGATGAACCTGATACAGGCCCTCCTCCAAAGTGCCCTGGTCTGGAAGGTATATAAGATATGTATCCAGATGACAATTCCAGAGAGAAAGTGGCTAGTGCCTTAAGACATAAAAAAATTTCCTTCAGCTTGGTGGGCAGAAAAGACAGTGGTGTCATGGGGAAGAGGACCAGGAAGGCTCCCTTTGGGGAAGAGGCAGTTGCGCCCTAACTGATGGGTAGGCTTTGCATAGGTGAAAGTAGGAAGAGTGGCTGTTCCAGGCAACAGGAACAGCATAACAAAGGCACAGTGGAGAGATATTGAGTTTGGTTGAACCACAGAGTGTATAAAGACAAGGGGTGGAAAATAAGTTCCAGAAGGGAGACAGGAGCCAGATTGTGAGAGACTTCACACCACTAAACTGTAATCCTTCAGAGATGAGGGAGCCAAGGTGTCCCAGGCATGGCTCAGGCCAGAGCAAAACTCTCCATTTTACTTTCTGCCCTGAGTGGGAGGGTGCAAAGAGAACAGTTCCCTATGTAGTGTCCACCTCAACTCATCCTAAGGCCAGTGGGGCAAAGCCCAGAGAGCTACCTGGCTCCAGTGTGTGTGCAAAGTTGCACTCTCTCCCACAGAACTTGCCTTCCAATGAACTGCTTCCCACTCAAGCCAGCCCCCATTCTATGCTGAGGCCAAGGTCCCAGCTCCCCACTTTGAGGGTTGCTGTACTTTTATGAGCCTCAGTTTCTGTGTCTGTCACACAGGGACACCTACCTGGAGGCATTATGTGAAGATTCAGTGAGATGCTACAGAGAAAGCACTCAGCACACTGCTTGACACATAGTCGGCACTCAGCAAATGTCAACCACATCATCATGAATAAGTGAACACTTGCATCTCTCCACAAGGAGGGCTTTTACAGAGTGGGGAAACTTCCTGAGAGCCCGAGTACATTCCTGGAATGTCTTCCCTTGGAGGCTTAGAATAGGGAGCCCCCTGCTGAGACAGGAGAATGATGGGGAGACTGTGGGTTTCCTTGTGCTGTCTATACTGTAAGTTTCACAACTCAGTGAAAAGTAATGGATTTCAGGTTTGGGAAATTGGGGTGTCAGGACTTCCAACTTCTGTCTCAGAGTCCCAACATCAGGCCCAGCCTTGCACTCTTTCCTACCCTTGCTCCCTCCCCTGTCTGGGTCCTCTGGCTCTCCTTCTGCCAAATGGGAATAACCAGGCCTGCACTGCATTCTGTGGGGTGGGGGAGACCAAGGAGGGAATGTCAGCAAGGAGGAGGTGACAGGCAGCACTGTATGCAAGGAGCAGGGGGAGGGGACTCTAGTCAGCCCCGGGAAAGGTGTGAGTGAAATGGAAGAAGCTGTTCCTTGGGGCTCTGTCCTCCCCAGTCCCCGGTAAGAATGGGGGGAGGGGAAGCTGGCCCAGAGGGGTTTGAGGCCATCCCCAAATTTGGTAATTAGGCCTCTCTGCGTGGTTTTCCTGCTGCAGAAAATGTTAATTTATTGCAATTTGAAAAATGATCAAGCCAGGGCTGGGGACTCAGCAGCTGGTGCAAGGGAGAGAGAAATCTCTTTTTGTTCTGCAGGGAATTGAGCTGCAGCCCCCACCCCCACCCTGCTCCCTCGCTGGGCCATCCTTCTCCCGGAGTGTCGAATGTCGACAGGCTCCTCCCAGGAGCTGCCTGCCTTCCTCAGGGGCTGAACCGGCCGGCATTTATCAAAAGCCTGGAAGCTTCTGAGGGAAGGAGGTGTGTGGGGAGGTATGTGAGCCAGCCCAGTGGGGGTGGGGCCCCGATGATTCTCAGCAGCCTCTGGGGTCACTGTGGGGGCTACAGCAGAGGGCCTGAGCTAGGAACGGAGGCCTGTAATGGGGCAGCTGGCTGCAGGCCTTGTGGGAGCCTCCTCTCCTCTTCTTCAGTCCTGTCAAGCTATGTCCCACCTGCCTGGCTGCCCCCCTCACCTCTATTGTTCAGCCAGACAAAAGATGATTATGGAAAAACAGCCTGCACCCAGCAGGCAGGCTCAGCAAATCAACAAATGCCCAAAGCCACCGCTGCCACTGCAGCAGCAGCTGCTGCTGCTGCCGCTGCTGCTGCCGCTGCTGCTGCCGCTGCTGCTGCTGCTGCTGCTGCTGCTGCCTGGCTAGGCCCCGCTGGACCCCAGTCCCCACTCCACACTCACCACTGGCACAGAGCATTGTTTGCTGTGCCCCCCAGGGACAGCTCCACCTCTGATCTTGAGGGCATAGACATCCATTCTGTGAAGCCCCTGCCCCACACAGGGGTGCTCCAATGTGGCCACTTTTTCCATCCTTGTCATCCCTCCTACCCAACACTACTCTCAGTCCTCCATTCATCAGTCAGCACCACTCACACCCACTATGGCCCAGCCCCGAAGGAGGTTCGAGAAAGGGAAACAGACATATAAAGAGAGAAGAGGGAATGGTGCCTTCACAGGGGTATGGACAACTCAGACCACTACCTGTATCACTATTTCCGTCTGCACCAGCCTCCAATCCACCTTCCCCCACCACTTCTCCTGCTCCTCCTCCTCTTCCTCTCTCCTTACACTGTGACTATCAGCATCAATCCCAATACTATAATGCTCAGCACCGTCACCCCCATTATCAGTTCCTCATCCCTAAATATCTATCCTCTGCCTACTAGGAATTTACAGCATGAAAACTGACAAGCCAATAGGGTGCAACTACTAACATACAAAAATAAACCCCCTTGCAGGGACGTGTAGGCAAGTACTTACACTATAGTCTTCAGTTCAAGCAACCTCTTGGGGCTTATGGAATCTCTCACATCTGGCTGAAGCTTTGCAATGAGTTTCAGATCGATTCCTGGCCTACAAAAATGTTCCTCATCCTGTCCCTCCTCCCAGTGGGTCAGTGTTAGCTCTTCTGGTGGCTGGGAGCCAAGGAGTCAAAGAAATCCAGGCCTGGGACTAAGGGTGGTGTCTGTTTGCATTTCAGCTGGAACCTGTGCCGGCAACTGGCCAGTTTGGAATTCTCAGCATTCCTGCAGGCCTGGGCTCAGCTCAGGTGCCACCATCGTCGCCTGGCAGACAGTAGATAAAGAGGGCTCAGAAGCTCCAGAGAAACAGATGAAGCACCCCTTCACTAAGTCACCGTGCCTTGATGGAGTTTCCAGAGGAGAATGGCAGGTGTCTATGAAACTCAGGGTTAAGGTTAGAAGCTTATCAGCACTAAGAGGTAGAGGCTGCCTGTGGGCTGGCCCAGTACACAATGTTAGGTGAGAAGAAGTGCATGGAGATTTTTAAGCAAAGTCTGTATAGCACTTTGCAGTTCATGAAGCACATGTATTTTGTGCATCTCGTCTCTTAGGAGCCTCACTGACCACTGTAAGAGATAGGGGGAATGGGCAAGGACTCCTGGTGTCCAGCGTACATATGGGCAAACTGGAGCACAGAAAGACCACAACGAGTAACAATGGTGAAATGTCAGGCTCCCTTCATATTGCCTTCCTTGCAGATACAGGGTTTCCTACACAAGTCAGGACAGGCTTGACTGTGACGTGCAGGAGGGTGGAAGCCAGGATGGCCTTACTGGCATTTCCCAAGTCCCCCAAAGGGCCATGAAGAGCATCTGCAGAGCACAACCAAGCTCTTAAATTCTTTTCTTTTTGCTGAGAAGGGATATGAGGAGAAGGTTCTTACTAACCAAGTGGCTAAGAGATAGCAGACATCTCCCCAGCCTCGCTCATGCCAGGCCATGCTTACATCCACTGAAGAGCCTGTCTGTGGCAGCTGGGGGTTCCCAGTCTGGGTCTTCCTTTCACCCAGCCTTTCCTTTCACGTCTCAGGTCTACCTGGACTTTCCTGCTGGACTACCGCTCCTGCTACTCTGTGCCAGCTCACTCCTGCTGCTCTCAGCTTGAACCTGCGGGTGCCTACTCCACACCTGCCATGAGGAGATGCCTGTCCCTAGCTAATGCTCCAACCTAGTGGTTTTCCAAATAGGTTTGCTGACTAGCAGCATGCAAATCCCCTGGGACCTTATTAGGCATGCAAGCTCTCTGATGGGCCCCAGACCTACTGAATAAGGGACTTTTGGTTAGGACCCAGCTCTCTGTACTTTAACAAGCCCTCCTTGTAATTCCACTGCACACTAGAGTTTGAAAACCAGGAGTAGAAAGAGGGCAGTAGACCGAGGCCAACCTGTATTCAAATGCTAGCTCTGCCATTACTAACTGTGCAACCTGGGTCAGGTCAGTACGCCTCCTTCAACTTCAGTTTCCTCATCTGCAAAATGGAGATCAGAGCACCTGGCTTCCTGAAAATAGCATTAACTTATTTAAAATATTTTATTTTTAAAATATTTTATTTATTCATTTTTAGAGAGAGGAGAAGGGAAGGAGAAAGAGAGGGAGAGAAACATCAATGTGTGGTTGCCTCTTGCATGCCCCTGACTGGGGACCTGGCCCACAACTCAGGCATGTGCCCTGATTAGAATCGAACTGGTGACCCTTTGGTTTGCAGGTCAGTGCTCAATCCACTGAGCCACACCAGCCAGGGCTGAAAAGAGCATTAATTTTGATTTGACATAAGGAAAAATGAGTTTGTAAAGAGAGCCGAAGCTGCTAGTCCCAGAGTTATTCAAGAGGAGGCCAGCTGACCACCCTGGAGGGCATGTGTGGTATGTTTGTTTAGCCAAGAGTCCTGGTAGACTGGAGCCCAGAGTGTCCACTGCATGTGCCACTTCCTTGGTTACCCTTGCCAACACTGTCATGTGTCACACATTTCAAACCCCATGCCTTGGACTGCGATTTATTCAGTCTGGAATTATTTATCCCAAGAGCCCATGCAAATTATTCTTCCCCCGTGGAGTTTTCAGAATCAGTTAGGAATTGCATTCAGTGTAAGGAACTGCAACTCCCCAAAATCTGGCTTAAAAACACAGGTGTTGATAGTCTCAAATGCAAGAAGCCTGGAGGTAGCCAGTTCAGGGATGGCACAGTGGCAGATTAAAGTCATCAGGGCCTTGGCTCCATTTGGCTTTCTGCTCTAACATCTTACCACCAACTTCATTTTCAGAGTCCCATTAGGGTTCAAAATAGCTGCTGGAGCTCCAGTCATCATATCACCATTCTAGACAACAGGAAAAGAAAAAGGACAAAGACACATATCCTAGATAAATCAGCTTCCTTTTAAGCAGTCTCTCCAGAAGTCCCATGTGACCTTTAGTTTTATATTTCATCAGCTAGAATTTGGTCACGTGTTATATGAGAGGCTAGGCATTGCCATCATGGATAAATTTGAGACTCTGTCACTCGGGAAAAGGGGAGAGTAGCTAGTGGATGGTAACTCTCCATAACAGAGCAGTCTCCATAACAGCTTTGCTTCTCCTCCCAGAAGTGCTAATCATCAGCTGGGCTCCTGTAGCCTTGGGTTCCCCCTCCCTGCCAGCATTTATCACTCTGCGTTGACCTCTAGCACTTAGCTTTAGTAGGTACCCCAGGCAGCAAGGAGTCCCTCAGCTGCTCCTTCACTCAGCCCAGCTGGAAAGAAAGGCTTGAGTGCCACTACCAGTGAGCCCCACAAAGAGCATTGGCTTTAGAGTTCCAATGGTAGCCCTGCTGTGCAGTGACTTTGTGACCTCAGCCATTTGGTAGCAATGACCTTTGAGTGCTTGCTGTGTGCCCGCCAAGTTGTTTACATATATTATCTCATTGAATCCTCAGCACGGCAGGTACTATTATTATCTCCATTTTAGAGTTGAGAAAACTGGAGGTTAAATAGACTGTCCAAGATCCCCCAGTCAAGAAGAGGTGGGAGCTAGACTTCAAATCAGGCAGTTTGAGCCACAGCCCAAGTTCCTTCTCACTGTACCTCACTGCACCTCAGGCTCCTCATTGGTGACATGGGTATAATTGTCCCTGCTTCACGGATTGCCTCAGGGATTTTATGCCATCATATGTGAATGTACCTTACATCATGTGGACCCCTTTGGAAATCACACTTGCTGTCTTCCCATTGCTTTCTTCCTGTCAGTGCTGGAGTCCTCTGAGCACAAGGATCTGCCTCTCTCTACACTGGGACAGAACTATTGCCACAGATACCCTCCATCCATCCAGGGGACAACACACATTGTGGGCTGCCCCGGTGGAGGGATGTGGGCATCCCCAGCTCTGAGAATTGGTGGAGATGTTGTTTCATTTTAGGATAGATAGAGGCCAGAGAGGTAGTCTGGGCTGTTCCAGGTTGCACAAGGGGTCAGTGGCAGAGCAGGGCTTCAGACCACAAGCTGACAATGCTCTGGGCACATGTCTTCCCCTCTTGGGATCATCCATTTCTTTTTTCTTTTTTTTTAAGATTACAGAGAGGGGAAGGGAAGGAAAAAGAGAGGGAGAGAACCATCAATGTGTGGTTGCCTCTCACGTACCCCCTTCTGGGGACCTGGCCCACAACCCAGGTATGTGCCCTCACTGGGAATTGAACCAGCCACCCTTTGATTCGCTGGCTGATACTTGATTCACTGAGCCACACCAGACAGGGAAGGATCATCCATTTCTTGAGGGCTTCCAATTGTCTGGTCTTAAAAGGAACCTTTGACAGGGACATAATGACATTTCAGTGCTGCTACTCGAACTTCAAGATCTAGCCTCAATAGCACCTCCAGGAAATTGACATCTCCCTCACCTGGGCTGTGCTTCTCACATGACTGCCCACACTGGGAGCCAGGGGAGGGCAGGGGCTGTGTCCCATATCACACACATTCACAGGGCCCAGCCGCGGGCTCCTCCCACAGCAGGTGTTTGACAAATGTTTGCTGACAGAATAACCGAATGAATGAAGAACAAATGAGTGAGTAACAGCATGCACCCCTTTTCTTTACCTGGGCCCTCGGGGGCTGAGTGGGCGCTAACAGCCCGGGGCTGGCAGACCAGAAAAGTGTGTTTCCCTGGAGCCACAAGAAAAGTGAAGAGAGAAAGCGACATTACAGCAAAGCCAATTCCCCATGGCATTAATAGCCCAAGTTTTGCTGCAAGAGAGGCAAATGGCAAAACAGGTGTGTGAGCAGATAATACAATCCTCTTCGCTAACACCCACATTGGTGAGCCAGGGTGCAGGCAGCCAGAAGATTAAAGCCCTGCCGTCTCCTAACGCTGCCAATCGATATTTATTATAACAAGAGACAAAGATTGCTATCAGCCAGTGAGAGAGAATGCAAATATAAGAAAACAAGGCATGACTTATTATGCCTACTTAGATGCAAGGGAAGGAAATAACAGTAACAACAACAATGAGAATAATGATGATAATAATACAAGACAGCCTTGGAAAAGGAGCTTTGTTGATTCCTTGTGCTGAAAAGATAGCTCCTTCGGCGAGAGCCTCACTTAGTCTCCATGTGTCCACCCTGCTGAGGTTTTGATGTTCCACTTTCATCAAGAATATTGAGCATGAAATGCCAACATGATGTGGGCTGTCTGGCGACAGTTGATGAAGAAATGGAGTGTGGAGCGGAAGAGTGCCAGGGACGCCTGCCTCCGCTGCCCAGGGACAAAGCGCTGGCTTAATTGGGCCCCTGGGAACAGTGACAGCCCAAAAGAACAGAGCAGGGTATATCTGGGCCCTCTGCCACCCATCACCACTGAAGGCTGACTTGGAGGCCAGGTTAGGGGGGTATTGAAGGAGTTTGAAGGCGCCTCACTCCTGAGGGTAATGGGGGTCTGGTTCCACTGCTGCTGATCTTCTGAAGGAGGGGTGGGCCACTGCATGCCTACACTCTTGAGATCAGTGGGCGAGGAGGTTGTGAGCTGTGGGATTTG
Source organism: Macrotus californicus (assembly GCA_007922815.1). Lineage (NCBI taxonomy): Eukaryota > Metazoa > Chordata > Mammalia > Chiroptera > Phyllostomidae > Macrotus > Macrotus californicus. The sequence goes on along the minus strand of VMDR010014543.1, from coordinate 13,882 downwards.
GCTCTACATATGAATTAATTCTGAGCTCCAAGTAACTGGCTCGCAGAGCTTTCTGCACTAGTGATGGGCATCCCCTTACTCGGCCGGTGCTGCTGCCTCCGGACCAAAGCTAAGGCTCTTTGAGATGAGCTGGGCCTCAGCTGCCTGTACCAGGAAGATTTGCAGTGTCCCCCGGGACTAGTGAGTCCAGCTCCAAACTTGAAGCCCCACTCCAGCTACACAGTTCCAGATTCCAGAGGACTTAAGGGGCACACTTGTAGTTTGGTTTTTGTTTTAATCTTAACCCAGGGATATGTTTATTGATTTTAGAGAGAGAGGAAGAGAGAGAGAGAGAGAGAGAGATCAATGTGAGAGAAACATCAATTTGTTGCCTTCTGTACATGCCCTGACGAGGGATCAAACCTGCAATCTTTTGGTGTATGGGGTGATGCTCCAAACAACTAAGCCACCTGGCCAAGGCCACACTTGTCTTAAAGACATCTCAGAGTGCTATCTGGGGATGGCAGCATGGATATGCTCTGGCAACTTGTTAGAAGACAGAATTCCCCACCCCACCCCACCCCACCCACCAACCTACTCAGTCCAAGTCTTCATTTGAATAAGATCTCCTGGTGATTTGTCTTCACATTTAAGTTTGAGAACCTTTGCTCTAGACGAATGGTTCTCAGCCCCAAAGGCACATTAGAATCGCTGAGGAGCTGGTTAAAGATACTGAAGGCCAGGCCACATCCCAAACTGCTAAACTTCAAGTCCTGGGGCTAAAGGGTAAGGGGGTGGGAATGAGACCTGAGCACAAGTGTTTGTAAATAGCTTCCAGGTAATTCCCAAGTGCAGGGCAGGTGGGGTGCCCTGGGCCAGCAAGCTTTCTATGGGCACCTATTCAAATGTACCCCCAAATGTTAGAGACAGGGCTCTAAGCTCAGGCCTCCCATGGGGACTCCAGCCCAGAGGCTCTCAGTCAGTCTAAAGAGCGAGGCTTCAGTAGCAAGCCCTGCTCCCTAAGAACCTTCTGTGGCCTACAGGGCCCTCCAATGCCACTTTTCCTATGGCCTCACTCCTATAACAAGCCCTAGCAGACTTCACAGAGAGGTAGGGGGGAACTTAGGAAGCCCCACTGCCCCAGAGCTCACCTCACTCCTCATGTCCAAGTGCACCGACTGCCGGCCAGGTCTGCCCACACTATTGGGTGCTCTCCTGTCTGGCAGCACAGAAGGCCAAGAGCTCCCAATTGTGATGCCCCTTTCTTTGCCTCCCTACTGGAGTCTCTGCTGGCTTTGGGCTAATGGGAGCCAAGGCAGACAGATCACCTTTACTCTTTTCCCATCTCCAGAAAAGCTGCTCTGCTGGCTTACAACTTGAAGGTGCTGGCAGGAGATGGGGCTGACTCAATGCCAGGTGTTCCTCAAGATAATAACTAGCACCAAAGGCCAATATTGTAAGGAATTCCATCCTCACATGATTTTCTTCAAGAGTTTTCCTAAAAGCTATAGCTGTGTACCAGTAGGAATGTCTGCTGTGTGAAGAAGTGAGCTCTCTGACACTGGAGGTGAGCAAGCATGGACATCTGGGAGGCAAACTAGAAAAAGGCTGTTTCATCCAGGGCAAGTGTCAGTGAGGGCTGAAGCACCTCCAAGATTTCCAGCCCTGAGCACTTAAAAGACCAATTGTTAAATAAGGGTGACACCAGTCATCCAGTCCAAGGGCTCGGTCTGCAGAAGCTTAGGTAGCAGAGCTTAATATCTGGAACAACTCTACCATAGAGAAATAAGGAAAGGCAGTCTGTGTTCCAGTCCTTACACTGCCATTGACTGGCTGGGCTGTGTGACCTTGCATAAGTGTATTCCCATCTATGGGCATCAATTCAAGGGGCTAAACTCCATCCTGACAGCCAGGGTTGCCATTTTGCATGCTCTAGTGTGTACCATTTACACAGACCACACTCTAGCCTATAATTATGTGCTATAAACTTTCAAAGCCCATTGCAAAATAAAAATACAGGACCTCTTGATCAAGAATTAAGAATTCCCAAGTGGGGACAGCAGAGCACTACGCCAAGTGCAGGGCCCTGTGCACTCCCAGGAAACCAGCCCTGACAGCTTGGGCAAGGCAGAGGTGGCACTGAGTACCTTAGCATTTCCCCTCCTGCTGCCCTGTTCCACCTGCGCCTGGCAGCCCTTCCCTGAAGCCCTTAACAACTGAGTTAGGAGGGTGGGCACAAAGCCCAGGGAAGCCAGGGACCTGTTGACCCTGGAGGACTGAATTAGGAGGAAGTGATTTGAAAGGTAATCAATATGCTCAATTGTAGTTCATTAACATCTAATGAGTCCTCTAACTACTCAGCATCCACTGGGGCCTGGCCAGCGCTGTCACCACTCCCTGCTTCTGCTCCCAGTGTCATTTATTCTCCTAGGGGCTGATGCCAGGTGGGAGGTAGCTGCTTTGGGCTGGAGGAGGGGAGGTAAGGGAGGACCAGACAGCCACTAAGAGAATGCCAAAGCTGAGAGGGTCCTCAGGTGCCTTCAGGTCCAATCCCTTCAGGATACAGTGAAGAAACTGCCCAGTGGAGTTTAGGCTCCAAACGTGGAATTGGAATTGAGCACTACTAACCCACAACCAGGACTTTTTCTCCACTGTCTTGACAACAGAACATCCAAGCTCACACCCCAGTCTTGTCATAGACTGGGGCTGTGCCCCTTGAATTCTTAAAACCTCAGCTTCCCCACCTATCAAATGGAGCCAATACTACCCATTCTATAGGTCTGTGGTATGTGTTATCAGTGAGATAATGGATGTGAAAAGCACTGCATAAAGCAAAAAGCTTTTCAGATGTAAGACTCCCAATGAAGGTCAGCACTTTAATGAGGCCCTGCTCTTGTGCCTGGTGCTGTGCTCTAGGCTGGGGACTCAGCAGTGGATCAGGCAGTCCCTAATCCTCATGGAAGACTTATGTGCAGAGGGAGCTGTGCTTCAGTATAGTGCAGACTCTTTGCAGGCCAAGGAGGGGCAGGCGGGGAAGACTTCCTGGAGGAGATGAGCTCAAGAGAGGCAGAGAACCTAAATTGGGGGTTTCAGCAGGGGAATGACACAATCACATCTTTGACAACACTTGCATAGCACATACGACATGTGAGACCCTGTTTAAGCACCTTGCAAATATTTGCTCACCCAATCCTTATCCAGAGAGGTGAAGGAACTAATGCAGATCACAAAGCTAATAAGTGCTAGAACTAGAATCCATTCCCAGACAAAGCCCATCCTCTTATTCCTAAACTACACTGTATCTGATCCAGGCCAACTGTCCTTGTGGCAGCAATGGTGTGCACAGTTGTTTGAAGGGGGCTGACCTGGAGGCAGGAAGGAGAGCAATGAGGAGCTGGGACAAGAGGCCAGGTGAGAGAAATTAAGGACCTGACCTTGGGCAGTGGCAGTGGAGTTGAGGTAGAAGTGACAGATTGGCAGTTTGGAGGCAGGAGAATGAACTTGGTGGTATTTAAACTTGAGCTTAGCATGTAATGACCTTTCTCTGTGGATACACACTGATGAAGCTGTAATTGTCAAAGTCCACATGTAGAATTAAACTTCACTCTAGTTTTCAAGTCCAGATAATCTGTGGTGATTATTATTTTGATCCTTTCTGGACTCCTTTTCCTCCTGCTTTGAGTAATAAATGCAGACTACTTGGCCACAGGGGTGAGCATGTGACCTTAGCATGCCAATCAGAGTGCTTTCCTGAGACTTCCGATTGGTGATGTTGGAAGGAACTCTGTTTCCTCACTGCTCAAGAGCCTCTCTTGAGCTCACCTCCTCCAGGAAGTCTTTCCCACCTGCCCCTCCTTGGCCTGCAAAGACGCTGTGCTATACTGAAGCACAACTCCCTCTGCTAAAGAAGCCACAAGAATGCAAGCACTGCTTGCGACTTCCCTTGGTATGGCCCTGTCTTCTGCTCCGTCCAGGGGTCTAAACCCTCACTGATATCTGGGAATCCTCCTTCAGGCCACACTGTCCCTCATCTACTTAAAAATTGTCACCAAGTCCCTTAGATTCTACTGCCCCAATATCTCGACTCTTCTGCTCCTTCTCCCACCCTGGCCCCTTGTGCCTTACAGGAGGACAGACCCGTGTCACCTCTCTTGGATAGCTATAATCAACTTATAACTGTTCTCTCCCTTTGTCTAACTCCCTGGACTGCATCCTCCATTCAGTAGCTAGAGGTCTCTGGTAAATCATGTAGATCTGATCATGACCCACATCTGTGACCCAACATGTTAGACTTGTCACATCCTCAGCCTTTGCCATAGTCTTCCTCTTCCTGGAATGGCAGTGAATGAAATTGCCATACAAAATGTCTATTACTTCCATCCCTGATCCAGACATGGCTGTTGCTTGTACTCCTTATCTGAGTGGCAGGCCAGGGCCCTTCCTTGGGGCTTCCATCTATATGACGTTTGCTGATAATGTTTGGTGTACTTCCTTCTAGCCTTTTCTTAAGGTAATTGAGGTCATATTGTAGCACAGTTTTGTGTTCTTTTTTGCTTCCTGATCTCTCATTTGGCATTTTTCTACATCATCAGAAATGCTTTGTACACCATAATGTTGAATGGTTGCCTGACCATCTGCCTGGATGACCTACACATTTAGGACCCAAGCATTTCCAAGTTCTTCAGCCTCCCACAACCAGCCCTGGTCTGAGGGTCCATCTGAGTGTCCAGAGGAAGCCTAGGGCTCTTCCTGAGTCCACATTGCCCATCCTTCTGCTTGTTCTTTGTCACGGGCAACCCCTGCCCACTGTTCTGGGCTTCTTCCTGTCCCCTCAGACACCCTCATCACTGCTTCTCCCTCCTGGTTGCTGTGGTGTTTCCATGCCCTGGGTTCCACATGTAGACCCCAGCCTCTGCCTCAATTCCCTAACACACAGCTGAGCCTGGCCTTTCAGTTTACCAACTTTCCCAGTGACTTCAAGTCAACACAGAGTAATTTTCCCCAAACTTCAGCTAACCGCAACCACCTTCAAGCTTGCCATATTCACATTCCACCTATCCTCGCCTTGACTTTAATATGGGTCTTTCTATCAATACCCCCCACACACACCTTTTTAAACTTGAGCTTCATCCTAAATGAGTATTAAACTTCTTTTTCCTCCACATCCCACCTAAAATCCTCTCGTGTACAGAACTCCTCTTGGGTAACAGTGGCATGGGGAATTACAATTGGTAGCAGTCTCATCATTCTGAGCCTCTGCCCTTTCCCAGGGCTCACTGCTGGCGGTCAGGGTCTTTAATCTAGACTGCTGCTACGTCGCTGGGACCCTATCCTCCTCAAACCCAAGAGTCTTTTCTTCTGTCCTTTCTATTCCCATGCTAGGGCTGTCATCGACCCCCTCCCTACCCCACCTGCCCCCATGCTGTCTCAAAGGCTGAGTAAAGGAAGCTGAAAATCATTTACCATCACAAGGGATTCTACGGAGATGCCGCCCAGTCCACAATGAAGCCAGCCTTTTACATTATTAAACAGAATGCCTGCCAGTGCTGCTTACAGCATCTGCATATGGACTCAGGGCCTCCCCAAGACAATGAATAGGTACTTGAGGTACATCTGCATGACCAAGAGGCCTGCCTGTGGGTCCCAGCGGAACAAAGGCACCGTCTGCCCTCAGGACAAATTTCAGCGGCTCCCTTTGGAGACCCGGGCAACACCCCTCGGGCAGTTTCAAAAAGAAATAGCGGTTTTGTCTCCTGACTCCAGCCTTTGAGAATTCAGACGTGGTAAGTTCCAGTATCAGAGGCCACGGTCAGGCAGTTTGAACACTTCTCTCATTCTATCTGGTTATTTGCTTTTGTAAATAATACCTGGGGTGGGGAGACATTGGAGCATACATTTTCACTCACATTCACAATGATTTCTTTAGGACAAGTACCTAGAAGTGGGATTTCTGGTTCACACGATGCGCACTTTTAAAAAACTAGCCCTTCAAAAGGCCAGACAGATTTGTGCCTGCCACTCAGCACCCCTCCCTGCTCAGTGTGTACTAGAGCCGTTTTACAAAACCCTCTGCAGCACTAAGTGCTATCATTTTTAATCCCAGCTAATTTGATGGGCCAAATATGGTATCTCATTGTTTTTTTAATTTCCATTTCTTTTCGTTCTGGTAGGGTTGAATACTTTTCATGTTTATGGGCCATTGTTTTGTGACTTGCCCCTTTACTGAGGCCTTGTTTTCCTCATCTCCTGGCTCTTCCAAAGCCCGGGGCTAGCCCAGAATTAAACACACCAGACATTATTTTTAATTAATCGTCCTTAAACACAGCTCTGATTAGCTTACTCCCCTACTTATGAAACCTCGGATGGCTGATTACTGCCTACATGAGGAAGTCCAAAATGTTTGGCCCTGCCTTCCAGGCTGGTCACGGCCTAGCCCACCATATCTCACTTTTTTTTTTTTTTTTGAATTCATCTCTTCATATCTCACTTTTCATCACCGGCCCTCACACCAGCTCTGCCTAGGTCTCTTCCCTGATGCTTTCCTCTTTCTCCCACAGGCACCACTAGACACACAGGATAAAATGCCACTTTCTGTGGCAGGGTTTTCTACTAGCCACAGGTCAGATGGCTTTCCTGTTCCTGTAGTTGACACTTTGTAGAGATCTCCATACAGCACAGGGCTGGGTGTCTGTCTCTTTCTTTCCATGTTTGGACTGTGAGCTCTTTGGTGGCATGGGGGAGGGGCCTGGGGGGAGGACAAGGATCACCTCTCTTCTTTCTAGAGCCTCAGAACCTGAAGGGGCATGGGGGAAAGAGTGGTTAACACATAGTCACACGTCTCATAGGCCAGGCACTGTGCTGGATGCGCCACTCACACACACACACACATCTCTCCTACACATGTAAACATGTAATGGAAGAAACAAATAATTTTAACCTGTAGATGAAAAAGGAAACATACAAAACTTGACCAGCCCAGGGGAGGCCTGCAAACTCAGAGACCAAAAGTAACCACCCAGGATGGTCTGAACATAAAAATTCCTCACTAAAAGCAGTTCATGGTGGGTAGTCACAGCGTAGACCTGTAGTTTCCTTGACAAAGGTCAATCTTTACCCTTGAAGTTGTCTGTTGTCTTTGTGCATCTAAGATAACATACTTTTGAAATTTCAGAACATTCTTTCCCAGACCCCTCAAAGGCACAACTGCGGTCACCAGAGCAGAGACTGTATTGTTATCTTGCTGCCCACATACCATCTCTGTGCGCTGTAAATGCTAACTACGCTGTAACCACCAATGTAAAAGAAGTACTTGCCTCTTGGTTTTGCTTTTTATCCAGTCTCAGAGATTTCCCCACTTTGCTTTCTCCTGACCCCTTAATCTACCACCAACGGATTTCATGTAACCCTCCTTAAGTTTCCTTTGATTGTAATGTATAAAATAGGCCACAAAACTGCCATTCTCCAGAGCATTTTCTCAATCCATTGGATTTTGCTTCCCGGCAATTGTCATCGGTTTGGTTCAAATAAACTCTTCGAAGACTTTCCTAGGCTGCATGTTCTCTTATTGACAAACTCAAGTGATCATAGTCCCATCTGATATCCAAGGGAAGGAGGCAAAATTCACATGGGGCATGTGAGGGGGATAAATGTCTGTACATTTGCCTTCCTCTCGAGGACAAAGAAAAAGGTGATTGGTGTGGTTCAGTGGTTTGAGTACCAACCTATGAACTGGTTTGGTTCCTGGTCAGGGCACAAGCCTATGTTGTGGGCCAGGTCCCCAGGTGGGGTCTTTCAAGAGGCAACCAATCTGTTTCTCTCCCTCTCTTTCTCCCTCCCTTCTCCTCTCTCTAAAAATAAATAAATAAAATCTTTAAAAGAAAGAAAGAAAAAGGGTGAGAGAGAAAGGAGGTGGTTCACAGTTGAGGAAAGCTTGTTAATGAGTTTGTGGTGTACAAAGGCAGTGTTGGAGCTGTGCTGGGGCACGGGCTACAGAAAGTCAAATTTGCCCTGGCTGGTGTGGCTCAGTGAACTGAATGCAGGCCTGTGAACCAAACGGTCGCCAGTTCAGTTCCTGGCCAGGGCACATGCCTGGGTTGTGGTCCAGCTCCCCGGTGGGGGACATGGGAGAGGCAACCACACATTTTTCTCTCTCCCTTACCCTCTCTAAAAATAAATAAATAAAATCTTTAAAATAAGTCAAATTACTCAGCATAATAAAATGTGTGCATACACACACACACACACACACACGTATATGTATATTTTTGAGAAGCTGGAGGCTAGAAAAGGGTTGAGGAGTGGAGAGTGGGCCTCTAGCAGGCTAGCACTTCCCTAGATGGTAAGAATCACTCAGAAACTTTTTGTGAAGAACAGTGTCTAAAAATTGCTTTAAAGTTGCCTGTGATTCTGTGATGTAAGCCCTTCTATCTTATCCAGACTTCAGTCAAGTCTGTTGCCCAGCCACTCCCCAACACACACACACTGGTGGGAGTGTGTTCTGTGAAAGTCAGAACACACAGGTGGAGACACCACCTGAGGGACAGTGTGAAAATCTGGAGATGAACCTCTCAGGGCAACAAGCTCAGAGCTAGATGGCACTACGACAGCAGGCTAGTCTATCAGGGACCCAACTAGGAGTGATGCTGTCTTTCCCAGGAACTGACACTTGAGTACTTTCACTCAAATCTCAAAGAAAGGCTCCTAAGCTGAGCCAGAGGTACCCACACCTCAACCCTGTTGCCCACAACAACCCCATGTGGTGGGTGGGTGTACTGAACACCTTACAGATGCTGAAATAAAGGTCAGGGAGGTGAAGGAGCTGGTTGGTGCCCAGGCACCTGGGAAGCAGCAGCCTTGGGTGCCTGATCCCATGATCGCCTCTGGTACGCAGCACAGTGCCTGGCACAGAGTCCTTATATGGTACATGCTTGGTGATTGGATTCAAGTTGTTACAGCCAATATTTCCCCAAGCATTGACTGTGTTCCTGGGTATATGGACTAGGTGTTGAGGAGTTTGGTGATGGAGGGTGCAGGGTGCAGAAGGGACAGGCCACAGAAGCTATAAGGCATACTCCCTGCCCTTTCTAAGCTTATAGCTCAACAAGCAAAATCTGAACACATAAACAGTGAGTGAACAATCCCAAGCAGTGATGATAATAACAGCTAACATTTATTGAGTGTTTATTATAAACTGGGTGCTGCTCCAAGTGCTTTCCATGGATTATCCCACTTAATCCTTCTAACAACCCCACAGGAGAGAAACTGGGTCACAGAGAAGGCAAAAATCTTGCATAAGGTCACACAACTAATAAGTAGCTAAGCCGTATTCAAATCCAGGCAGCCTAATTACAGCCCCACACTGCTAACCTCTAACCTCCATGCTCTGCCGACTCCAAAAGCATCCTAGCTGGGTGCAGGTACATGGTATTGAAGGTTAAGGGTCACAGGAAATTGGAGTGAACTGAGGTGGCCAGAGAGGGCTTGGTCAACTTGGTGTGACTTCAGCTGGGCCTTGAAGACCAGGGAGGCTGGGTTCACAAGGGGCAGAGAGGCTACCCCATGCAGAGGATGGGTGGGAGGACAGACCAAGTATTCCAAGACTGAAACCGATGAGCAGCACACTGTTGCAAATATGTTTTGTATGGCTCAGTATAAAATTTTACTAATCCCCTCCCCCACCAAACCCAATGCTTTGCCAATATTTTAAAGCCTAGATATTTCACCTTCAAGTTTCAGGTTTCTTACTTGTCTCCATAAATGGAAGGATCTAGAAACATTGGGCCTTCATTCTTACATGGTACAAATAGCAGGAATTGAAGAGTGTTACCCACTGTACACAGGGTGTGCCCTCTCCATGGCTCTGTTCTCCCCACCACTCCTGATCCCAACTCAGCTCATTTCACTCACTTCTCTCATCTACCCATCCCCGCAAGCAAGTGGGTTTAGGGCTTCGACATAGACCAAGACTGTTGGGGGACAGTGAGGAACCCCAAATGCTCAATAAAAGTCACATGGTACCAGTCTGTCTGGAGAGGAAGATTTCCTGCAGAAGCAGTGGGTTCAAAATCAGAAAGGTCAGCCCTGGCTAGGTGGCTCAGTTGGTTGGAGCATTGTTCCATAACCAAAATGTTGGGGGTTCAATTCCTGGTCAGGGCACATGCCTAGGTTGCGTGTTTAATCCCCAGTAGGAGAGTGTATGGGAAGCAACCTATTGATGTTTCTTTCTCACATTGATGTCTCTCTCTCTGTTTCTTTCTCTCAATCCCTTCCTCTCTCTCTAAAATCAATAAACATGTTTTTTAAAAAGATTAGAAAGGTCAGTTGGAGTCAACTGAGCAGGATGGTGCCTCCCATGCTGAGGAATGGAGGCTTTACTAACTGGCACTGAGGAATCAGGAAGCACCATGGAGAGGGAAGATGGCCACTGGTGAGGTAGCTACTGGGAGGGTCTGGACAAGGGCAGGGAGGACAGAGGTGGAAGGAATTCATCTGGTAGGAGCAGGAGACATTGCCAACAAGACTCACCAGTCTGTGACTGAGGTCAACCAACTGCCTTAGGATGTGGCGGGGTGGGGGGAAGCAGGGATAGGAAGATTTAGGGTGACTAGAGCTAGTTAGACTGAGAGAAGAGGGGATTCATAAGCAGAGATTGGACAAGATACCTGGTGAAGGGGACATGGAAGACACAGTTCAATTTAGTTTAATCATGTTGAATTTGAGGTGCTAGAGAAAATTGCGTAAGAAGATGTCCAGCAGGGAGATGAGCGTGTGGGACTGGAGCTTGGCAGAGAGGTGGGGCCACAGAAAAATTTGAAAAAGACTCTTTTAAGTGGTCAGCAGTGAGGCTGAGGGAGCAGAGTGTCATAAGAAAGTAACCGAGCCTCTTCAGGGTGTGGAGTGCTGTGACAAGTTGGTGAACAGAGAAGAGGAGGAAGAAGAGAAGGCTGTGTGTGTGTGTGTATGTGTGTGAAGGGCAGATCCAGAGCAGTCAGAGGAGAATTAGGACTAGAGGCATCGTGGGAGCCAAGGGAAGTTTCGAGTAGGAACCAGAAGATATGGGTAGAGAAATTGCCAATGGACCAGGTGACTTCTAAGTACACCCAAACTCATGATAGAAGGATGATCGATCACTTTTCATCTCCCCAGTCCTCTTAAAAACTAGCAGTCTTTCCTGGGTTGGGGAAGGAAGGTCAGGACTTCTGGGGAATGTACTCAGAAAGCTTGTCCAGGGTCATATGGCTTTGACCCCCGAAAGGGCAACTGGTTGTGCCCAGATCCAGAGGCCTCTGCCTAAAGCACGCATGAGGCAGAGCTGAGGGGCACTGGGAACAGCCCCTCTGCTGAAGCCAGGTGGTTCTCTTCCAAGCTACCCAGAAGAATCCCCAGGAGCTTTCCAAACTAGGAGTGTCCAGGCCCCATCCCAGAGCAATTCAGCCAGAATCCCAGGGGTGTGGCCTGAATAATCCTACTTTGGGAAAGCTCCTCAGGTGATCCTAACATGCACCCAGACTTGAGAACCAGTGGTCTGGGTGGTCACTAGAATTGCCTGGGCCCCAGCAATTGACAGTGAAGTAGACAGAGGGGAAGGAGCTTCCTGCATGCCACCCCGTCTGTACAACACGCCCCCATCCCTAGTTACTGATTATACTTATAATTCTTTTTTAAAAAGATTTTATTTATTTTTTTAGAGAGAGAGGAAGGAAGGGAGAAAGAGAGGGGGAGAAACGTTGATCTACCACCTCCTACACACCCAAAAACTGGAGACCTGGACCGCAACCCAGGCATGTGCTCTGACTGGGAATCAAACTGGTGACCCTTTGGTTCGCAGGCCTGCACTCAACCCACTGAGCCATACCAGCCAGGACTCTATTTATAATTCATAGTTTATTCTTCAGTTACACATGCTTACTTAAAATCACATGTCATAGAAGGAATATGTGAATTTGGAAACCACCTTTTCCTACTCACTTGACTTAAAATGCATGGATTCACCTGCGCCTCTGACTGCAGGCTCACATCCTCTCGGGGCTTTAGAGTCTAGAGCACAGCAGCTCTACTACTGTGGGAGATGCCTGAGGTTCAGCACATTTTTTGAATCCTGTGTACATGCTGTCACTGGACATTTGTTTTATGATGAAATATGTCAGACATGCAGACAAGACACAAGAAAAAATATGCAACAGACACCTGGGAACCTATCACCCAGCTTTGTCAGATCTTCACAATATCCCACATGGCTTCACGTCTTGTTTTAGTCATGAAACAACCCACAGAGAGATAAGGATGGTTCTGTACTCCTCTCACCCCATGTCCCTCCTCCTGCCCTTCCCAGAGGTAACCACACTCCCAAATCCAGTGTGCCTCATGCCTCTGTATGCTTTTACTGCATATTTGTTCTCAGCTCCATTTTAGAGAAGAGGCAACTGAGGCTCAGGGAAGTCAAGGGACATGCCCCAAGTCACACAAACCAACAGGTAGTAGAAACCAGAAGCCCCAGGACAAGGTACCAGGCAGTCACCTCCCAGCATGCTGGCCCTGCAGTGCCCTCATCTGGGGACCTCCCACCCCATCATTCTGTCAACACCTCCTCTACAGGCAGAGCCAGGCCAGAGCAGGCCCAGTACAGCCTAGGACCAAGCAGAAATTGTGGCCTTCTCCTCACATCTCCCAGTTCCTGCCCTGCTAAGAGGCCTGGCTCCCCGAGACCCCTACCAAACCCTGCTCTGTTTCCTTTCTAAGCCACTGCTCAGCCTGGCTACCCCACCCCCCAAACCCCAAGCAAAGGACCTGTCTGTGCAGTGATTTCCACATTAGGTCACTGGGGGCCGGACAGAGGCAGGGGACTGCAGTTCTGTTCTGTGGGTCCTCCTGGTTTAATTAGCACACTGCCTGGAACAGCAGGCCAGAAGCAGTGGGCAGGCGCCGGGACACTCCCCCTCCCCCCGAAACCACCGCCTGCCTCCCCCTTCCTTCCCTCTCTTTGCCAGCAACAGAGAAGGCCTGTGTGCGGTGGGAAGGAAAGCAGTGGCTCGACACCTCCACCTCCACGCTGAGGAATTGGGTGGGGCGAGGCATGCATAAACACAGGCAGATAATTGCTCTCCTTACACGCGAAGGAAGGGGAGCAGGCAGGGGAGGAAACGGCTATTCACTAAGCACCTACCTGTATGCTGCTGCATGTTATTCTAGCTAATCCCTACAGCTGCCCCAAGTGGGAAACGGACCAGCAGGTCAGTGCAGAGGAGCAAACTGAGGCTGGAGAGGTGGAGTTAGGGGCCTCAGACACACCACAAAGAAGTGGGAAATGGAATGTGAACTCAGGTCCACCTGTCTACCACTGCCTTTCCAGAGACCCAACCTGACGGCACAAACCTCCCCTTTCTGAATAAACAAATGGGACTTCATCAGAATAAAAAGCTTCTGCATGGCAAAAGAAAACAGCATTAAAATGAAAAGAGAACCAACTATATGGGAAAACATACTTGCCAATGATGACTCAGACAAGGGTTTGATCTCCAAAATATATAAAGAACTCACACGACCCCACTCCAGGAAGACCAAAAACCCAATTAAAAATGGAGAAAAGACTTGAACAGACACTTCTCCAAGGAGGACATACAGAGGGCCCAGAGACATATGAAAAGATGCTCAGCAGCACTAGCCATCAGAGAGATGCAAATTAAAACCACCATAAGATACCACTTCACACCAGTCAGAATGGCCATCATAAACAAATCAACAGACAAGTGTTGGAGAGGATGTGGAGAAAAGGGAACCCTAGTGCACTGTTGGTGGGATTGTAGACTGGTGCAGCCACTGTGGAAAACAGTATGGAATTTCCTCAGAAAACTAAAAATGGAATTGCCTTTTGACCCAGCAATTCCACTGCTGGGATTATACCCTA
>VMDR010014542.1:0-23416 GCA_007922815.1 Macrotus californicus | reverse complement strand
ATTATTCTTTGGTTCTGAACCTTTTGATTGTTCTCTAATCTTTGCCCATACTCTACTCTCCATCTGCTTCTATTTCATACCTCATTGAAAGATTTGAGACCATCTAAAAAGATAAATTCTTTCAGTTCCTATATTTTAAGTTTTCAATACTCTTTATCTCTCTCCTGCTATCTCAAAAGAAAAGCTAGTCTTATTCCATTCCTCAAACTCAGCATGTCCAAAGTAGTTATACTTAGGATACATATGTTACCATATGTTTTCTGGCCTTATCTTTTTTACCCCAAAGTCTGATCACTGCTTTTTATTTGTCCATCTCCCATGCTCTTTCATGAAGGAGGTTCTGATTTCTTCTTTGTTATGTCCTATCACTTAATATAGTGTCAAGAGCTTGACCAATTAATGCTTGGCACATCCAAATCTTTTTTTTTTAGTTGTTGTTGAAATAACAGTTGTCTCCATTTCCCCGCCCACCTCCCCGTTACTACCCCCGCCCCACCAATCCTCGCCTCCTACCCTTGATCCTATCCCTTTTGGCTTTGTCCATGTAAACCTTATACATGTTCTTTGACTACCTTTCCCCTGTTTTCCCCCATTATTCCTCTCCCCCCAGGTTACTGTCAGTTTGCTCTTTATTTCAATGTCACTGGTTATATTTTGTTTGCTTGTTTGTTTTGTTGATTAGGTTCCACTTATAGGTGAGATCATATGGTATTTGTCTTTCATCACCTGGCTTATTTCACTTAGCATAATGTTCTCCAGATCCATCGATGCTGTCCCAAAGAGTAGGAGCTCCTTCTTTCTTTCTGCTGTGTAGTATTCCACTGTGTAAATGTACCACAGTTTTTTGACCCACTCATTGACTGATGGGCACTTAGGTTGCTTCTAACACTTGGCTATTGTAAATTGTGCTGCTGTGAACATTGAGGTGCATAGCTTCTTTTGGATTGGTGATTCAGGGCTCTTAGGGTATAATCCCAGCAGTGGAATCGCTGGGTTAAAAGGCAGTTCCATTTTTAGTTTCCTGAGGAAATTCCATGCTGTTAGCCACAGCAAGTTTGAGAAAGAAGAACAAAGTAGGAGGGATCACCATACCTGACATCAAACTATATTACAAGGCCACTGTAATCAAAACAGTCCGGTGCTGGCATAAGAACAGACACATAGATCAATGGAACAGAATAGAGAGCCCAGAAATAAACCCAAGTCTCTATGATCAATTAATATTTGACAAAGGGGCCAGGAGCATAAAATGGAGAAAAGATAGCCTCTTTAACAAATGGTGTTGGGAGACCTGGAAAGCTATATGCAAAAAATTGAAAGTCAATCACCAATTTACATCATGCACAAAAATAAACTCAGGGTGGATAAAATACTTAAATATAAGTCGTGACACATCCAAATCTTGTATCTTCAGCTCTTTCTTTCTGACAGCTTCTTATATAAAGACACAGTGATTTCCTAAATACTTCTCAAGTCTCACCTGTATTTTTGTTGCAGTTTTCTAATTCATACTGTCATCCTGACTCAGATGGTACACTGATCAGTGTTGCTCCCTTCAAACACATCCTTCAAGCTATTCACCTACAGCAAGCTGTGTGAAGCATATATCCTCAAACATTATGTGGCACCTCATTTATTTTCAGCTCTGTCAGATGACATTTATAGTATTCCATGGCTTTGCTTCTGCCCACTTCTCAGGCATTATTTCTTGCCACTTTCCTGCTGAAAACTTGATATTCTGATGAATCTGAATTGCTTGTGGTTCTTTGACATGCTATTTGCTTGCCCTTAATTCATTTTTCCAAGCTCAACTCAGTCTTTGCCATAACTCTTTTGTATCCTTCCACCCTCTACTAAAAACTCTCTGTGCTCACAGCAGTTCCTGTGAATGCATCCATGCACTTGCCATAGAATGCATGATCTGTCTATAAAATCTCTACATCCTTCAAGAGGCTGAACTTCTTTGAGCATCTTAGTATTTTCTAGTTTATGGTTGATGCTTCTTAATTGTTCCTAAAATTAACTTTAAGGTATTCAGGGAGAGTAGATCAGCACACATACATGTGGGTCCTAAGACACAGTCTCTCTCTCTCTTTTTATTGTTGTTCAAGTACAGCTGTCTCCATTCCCCACCCACAGTCTCTTATTTGTGTGGTGATGGTTGACCATTTCAGATCAGCAGCAAAGGTAAAAGGTAAGGCAGGTACACATAATCCTCATGGCTCTTTATATGCCATTTTTACCTTCAAAAGTAGTATGTTTCTAGAGGACATACACCTTATATTGTTTACCTTTATCTTTATTCCTTACAGTGCTCAATATGAGGTCCCGGGGAAAGTGGGTACTCAATATGTGCTTGAACTAAGTGGCAACACACCATTGTTAAGTATAAAATAGAAGCTGGACCTACTAGGCTGATCTCTTTCTTAGATTCCTGAGCTCAGCTAATCTACAGTTCAGGGACCTATTTACTCTTTTACCTTTTTATTCTCTCCTTATAAAAAAATAATTAATGAACCAGGTGATAGATTGAGCCTGACTTCCTGTTTTTTTTAAATCGTCACCCGAGGACTTTTTTTTTTTCAGTTGATTTTAGAGAGAGGAAGGGAGATAGACAAACATTGTTGGGAGAGAGATGCTTTCCTTGCCTAGACTGGAGATCACATGTGCCTAGACCAGGGATCAAATGCACAGCCTCGGTATGTGCCCTGACTGGGATTCAAACCAACAATCTTTCTGTTATGGGGACTACGGGATGATGCTTGAACCAACTTAGCCACACCAGCTAGGGCTGAGCCTGAGCTCTTAATGTGTTTGTTTGTTTTTTGATGTAGCTAAATGCTATATCAGCTGTCAGACACATGCCTTCATTTTATTTAGGCTATGAAGCCAAAGTTATTTTAGAAGGAATTATTGACCATTTTAAATGGAACAGAACAGAGGCCAGAAATAAACCCAAGTCTCTATGGTCAATTAATATTCAACAAAGTGGACAGAAGCATAAAATGGAGTAAAAATAGCCTCTTCAACAAATGATGTTGGGACATCTGGACAGCTACATGCAAAAAAAATGAAACTCAATCACCAACTTAATAAATAAATATAAAATTCAATAAAAATAAATTCAAGGTGGATAAAAGACTTAAATATATGTCGTGACACCATAAAAGTCCAAGAGGAAAACATTGGCAGGAAAATCTCAGATATTCCACGCAGAAACATCTTTACTGATGTGTCCACTAAAGCAAGGGACATAAAGGAAAGAATAAACAAATGGGACCTCATCAGATTAAAAAGCTTCTGCATGGCTAAAGAAAACAGCATTACAATGAACAGAGAACCAACTATATGGGAAAACATATTTGCCAATGATGCCTCAGACAAGGGTTTGATCTTTAAAATATATAAAGAACTCACACAACCCACTCCAGGAAGACAAAAAACCCACTTAAAAATGGGCAAAAGACTTGAACAAATACTTCCCCAAGGATATACAGAGGGCACAGAGACATATGAAAAGATGCTCCGCATCACTAGCCACCAGAGAGATGCAAATTAAAACCACCATGAGATACCACTTCACACCGGTCAGAGTGACCATCATAAACAAATCAACAGACAAGTGTTGGAGAGGATGTGGAGAAAAGGGAACCCTAGTGCACTGTTGGTGGGATTGTAGACTGGTGCAGCCACTGTGGAAAACAGTATGGAATTTCCTCACAAAACTAAAAATGGAACTGCCTTTTAACCCAGCGATTCCACTGCTGGGATTATACTCTAATAACCCTGAAACACCAATCCAAAAGAACCTATGCACCCCAATGTTCATAGCAGCACAATTTACAATAGCCAAGTGCTGGGAGCAACCGAAGTGCCCATCAGTGAATGAGTGGATCAGAAAACTATGGTACATTTACACAAGGAATTCTACGCAGCAGAGAGTAAAAAGGAGCTCCTACGCTTTGCAACAGCATGGATGGAACTGGAGAGCATTATGCTAAGTGAAATAAGCCAGGCGGTGAAGGACAAATACCATATGATCTCACCTTTAACTGGAACTTAATCAACAAAAGAAAAAAGCAAACAAAATATAACTAGAAACATTGAAATTAAGAACAATCTAACAATAGCCAGAGGGGAGGGGACAGTGGGGGGAAGAGTTTTCAGGAACCACTATAAAGGACACATGGACATAACCAAGGGGGAGGGTAGGAGAAAGGGACGGAGGTAGGATTGGCTCGGGTGGGGGGAGTGATGGGGGGGAAATGCAGACAACTGTAATTGAACAACAAGAAAGTAATAAAATCTTTTAAAAAAATGAATTACAGTTTCTAAAACTAGCTCAATATAATTGAATAAAATTAGGTGCATTTAAAAGTCTCCCCCCAAAAGATGCAGATTTAACCTTGTGTATTTGTATCATCTAGTCGCACATATATCTGGGAACCTTTGGATCTTCTTTGGAATGCTGTGGTGACTATTTTGTTGGAATGGAGTAGAGTAACAAGTAGAACTAAATCCGTATTGTCCAAACAGGAGCCAGTAGCCATATATGGCTTTTTAATTTGAAAGAAAGTAAAATAAAATTGGAAATTCAATTGTTTAGTCACACTAGCCACATTTCAGAATCTCAGTCAACACATTTGGCTGGTGGTTACCACCTTGGACAGTGCAAAAGTTTTGCTATGCACTGTGCTAGGTCATCTCTGATGTTCCTTCTGATTTTGACATCTTGCTATTTTTGCTACCTAGAAGCTGCTGCTGGTCAGATTTCCTCACGGGGAATTTCCCAGATATACCAACCTTCTTTGGTCACATTTTGAATTTTTTTCTAGATTGGCTGTTATCTGAAATAATTGAGTTGCTGAGCAGAACTTGGTCAATTTTTTAAAAAGATGTTTTCATTGTAATAGCATTTCTTTTAATTACTAATGCATTTTTATTTTTTCTCCAAAGACATCTGCCACCAGGGAGTGCCCTCAAACCTTTCAGGAAAATTATTTTTGTTTCCACCTTATTAACGAAAGTGAAGTTCAGACTGTAATATTGATTATTAATTCATACTGAATAATTTAAGAATTAAGAGCTATAATGTATGTGTGCACATTACTTGATTTGTATGGCAAATTTCTTAGTGTTGTGAATGCAAGAAGCTATCATTGAACAATCTTAAAAATTACTTAAAAGTAAAAATAAGTATCTTAAAGTATTTCTTATAGTTCAAAAATATTCTTATTAATTTAAAAGTATAAAATATATTAAAAGCCTGAAGTTTTTGTTCATTTACATTTCTTGGACAAATTAAGTCCATTTTATTTGTAGGGCTGGAAAACTTCTATTACCATTATCTATTTCTCTGAAATCTTGTTATGTTGCATTTGATTGCCTGTCTATAAAAGATGAATAATAGTGTGACTGTATGACATTGAAAACACCTGTTGGTTTGTATGTAATAGCATTGGGATTTGGTGTTGTGTGCTAAAGTAATTGATGGTATGGCCATGCAGTCATACAGTAAGAGAAAGAGAGATGGAAACACCTGTCAGAGTATCTTATGCTAGGGTGGCATTATTACCTAAAGATAACTGTGTACTGTAACGGTATTGAGGAGTATATTCTTCTTTGGGGGCAGCAAATAATGAGGGTGCATTATTATGTTTTGTACTTTCTAAGGTAAGAATGATTTGTGAATTTTATTTTTAGCATGAAAAAAAGATAATGACTATCAGTAAATACTGTTTAGAGAAGAGCTCCCTTCATGTTTGTTTTCCTCATATTTCATAAACCTACACAATTCTGTTCTTCATGTATATTGTAATGAAATTTGTGTAGGAAATGGTGTGGCTGTTTTTAATTCGATGCACATTTTCTTTCAAGAATTGAAGGTATTCTTCCTAAATTGCTTGTGTTCTGGGATTAGTTGTTAATTGCTTGGATTTAGGAGTACATGAGGAACAAAAGTCTGTAAATTTTAAGCCACTGATGGCTTGCTTTCTGAACGAAGTGAGAGCTGATGGAGAGTTACGCCGTGAGAAACAAAGCAGTGATTGGGAGGGACTGCGTGTGGGGTTGTGGGGAGGATTAGCAGGAGGGCTTTTTCGCTTCATTCCTCTCTCCTCTTCTACTGACTAATAAGATCTTGGCTATGGGGATAGGAGATTACTAATAAAAGGAGGTTCCATCACATCACTGTTTTTTAAAAAAATATTTATTCTTAGAGAGAGGGAAAGGGAGGGAGGAAGGGAGGGAAAGAAACATCGACGTGAGAAAGAAGCTTCTATTGTTTGTCTCTCACACATGCTCCAACCAGGAACTAAGCTCACAACCCAGATTTGTGCCCTGACTGGGAATCGAGCTGATGACCTTTTGATTTGCAAGCTGGCACTCCATCCACTGAGCCACACCAGCCAGGGCTTATTTTCCTTTTTCTTTTTTCTCCTTCGCTGGCAACCAGTGATGGGGAAGTGTCTATAGGAGCCTGACTTATCCCATATTAAACAACTATCAAAATAAATACAATGGCAAAGAGTATTTCCAGTGTGAGTTACAGGACAAATACTTCAAAGCACAGGTGGCAAACACAAGGCCTGCAGGCCATATCCGGCCCTCCACCTTGTTTTATCTGGCCCAGCACCTTGTTTCTATCTGGCAGCAGTGCCGAGCTCCTTGCCCCTACTTAAGGAGCAGTTACATTTACACAGTCCTGAAATTACGTTCAGCCCTCTGAAGGCAACTGCGAGGCTGATGTGGCCCCCGGTGAAAATGAGTTTGACATCCCTGCTTTAAAGGCCCTTCTGTGTTTTCCTTAATATTGTTTCAGATGCTTATAATGAGCTGTGATTTTTATCATTTCTTCTCAGATTGAGTCATAGGACTTTGAAAATTCATAGGAAAACTCTTAATAGCTATTTGAAGATGAAAAAATCAAACCAAGCCAAAAGAAGAGGAAGAGGCAGGAAGGCTTCTCAGCACCATCTTTGTTCCTGTGTTATAACTGCCGACCTTTTAGCACTCAGCCTTTCATATCACCTTGCCCTCTGTGCCACATTCATTTTGTACCATTTTTGATGTCATAAGATATAATTTTTGGACAATTTTATTTAGGTCCACAAATTAGTTCAATAATTTGGAAAATATGCCTTCTTGAATATGAAAATATTAGTCTCGCTATTTCCTGAAAACCAATTGGACTGTATTAAAGTTTGGAGAACGTTTTTATTGAAGTCAGCATTGTCATGGGCGATGCACATGAGGGATCACTCTGTGGTCGCCCCGTCAAACTTGCATGAGTCTTCAGAGATTACAGTGAGCGAGTGAGTTTGTTTTCGTGTAAGCTGTCACGCTCGCTTCCAAGTGTCAGCCTGAGTCGTGAGCAGATAAATGTTGGAAACATTTACCTTCTTCAGTTGATTTTTTACCCTTACATAATTTAGTACTATAATTGTTGTTTTTTGTCTAATGTTTAATTTTTTTAGTCTGAAAACATGCCTGAGAAATAGGTGGATCTGAAAGATCTTAATACTTCTGACTTGTGCTATTTCTTTTTAATTTTTGAAATATGAACCTGTCTGTTTGACTTGGAAAGCTCTAGAAGTAGCTCTCGTAAGTTTAAGGTATTTTATAGAAAGCTCAGTTCATATGCAGTTTAACTTACTTTTCTTTAAAAACAAACGCCTTGGCTGATGTGGTTCAGTGGATTGAGCGTCAGCCTATGAACCAAAAGGTCACTGGTTCAGTTCCCAGTCAGGGCACATGCCCGGGTTGCGGGCCAGGTCCCCAGTTGGGAGTGTGTAAGAGGCAACTAGTCAATGTTTCTCTCTCTCTCTTTTTCTCCCTCCCTCCCCTCTCTCTAAAAAAAGTGAATAAATAAAATCTTTAAAACAAACAAATCCTACTATTTGTCCTAAGGCTATAGAGATTCTGATAGGCAATAGAGAGGAGAAAGAGTAGGAGCTTTGTAAAATTACCTGTGATAGAAATTGTCAATTAATTTAACAAATGTTACTGAGAATCTTACCAGTGAACATCACTGTTGTAGATGTAGTAAATTAACGTAAATTTCATTTCAGCGGAGCTCCTAGTAAGCACTAGAAGACATATCTCTAAATAACTACAACATAAAGCTGGAATTATTTTTTTGTGATTATTTTCTTACTGTGTTTTTTCCCATTACCATTTATCACCCTTATACCTTTTCCACCTCCACCCACTCACTGCCCTCCCTCCCCTACAAGCACCACACTATTTAAAGCAGGAAGTCTTAAGTGTCTTGTGAAAAGAAGTACAGATAAAATCCAACAGACAGTTACCTTCTAGCTAGTGTGTTAATTTGGATAGCCTTTGAAGCAACGTGTTGCTTGAGCAAGACATTAAAAGGTTAGGTGAATTTTGGAGCTGAGTAGGAAAGATATTCCAGGCATAGTGCAAGTTGTTACTGTGGAAACACAGGTAGGTGCTAGAAAAGAATAAATTGCTGAGTTGTCTAGTATATAAAATGCTCAGAAGGTTGTGTGTGTGTGTGTGTGTGTACTTAAAAGAGTAGACAAGCATCTAGAAACAGATAGCTTTATTAGTTCACAGAGTTTGTACTGTATTGAAAAGGCAATGAAAAGCCATTGAAATCTTTCAAGTGGAGAAAGGGCACCCCAGAGTACACTGGGGCAGAAACTGAAGGTGGGCTAGCTGCAGGGCAGCAGCTAGATGATTGTAGTAATCTTGGTGAGATTGGTGAGGAGCTGAGGCAAGGTAGTGTGGTAGTGATGAAAAAGAGCTAGTAAATATATAAGGCTCTGCTTGGGCAATCAGTAGGACTTGGCGTGTAATTGATGTGGGGGTGATGAGAGAAGCAGGAGGCTCCAGAAAGGTAAATTATAGGCGCACTAGGTAATAATACTTTGTGTTTATATACGGAGCTTTAGAATTCATAAAACACAGTTATATCTGAGCCTGCCTAACTCTGTAAGTTAAATAAAGATGGAATATCTTTATGGATGAAAAAAAAGAGAATTCAGGGATTTCTCTGTGTTGATACAGAGAGTCAGTGCAGATCTGAGCCTCTAACTGTAGCTTTCCAGTTTCTTGGCCAGTGCTCTGTTATCTAGAATACCCATCCTTGTGAACCAGGGAAGAAAAGCCCGGGCATCTTGTCCTGATGCCACTAGGTTTGAATATGAGAAATTGCTTTACCTTTTTTGATCTTTAGTTTCTCCAGATATCCTTATGCATTTTACTTTGCAGGGATACTTTCAGGATAGATAAAATGTAATGTTTTTTATTTTTATTAACTCTTTATTCAGCAAGTAATAGTGAGTATTAAATACTCTGCTTGATACTGGAAAGCCAGATGTATAAAATACAATCCCTGCTTTTGCAGTGCTTCATAGACTAGAGAAGGCAAGTAGAAAAACATATAACTAAATAATTACAATAAACCACGATAAGTGCTACAGCAGTCCAGGTGCATGCCTATGACAGAGGAAGGAACAACTAGGAAAATCAGGAAAGGCCTCAGGGAGATGGGAACTAAGTTTTGATGAATAATTAATGGCTTAACTATAGTTAAATGTTAAGGCAGAAGGTAAAATAATACATCATCATCATAATAGTAGCTACTATTTGTTGCAAGCTTCCAAAAGCCAAGGAACCCCAAGGATTGCTGGTAGTCACAAGTTATGAAGGGACAAGAAAAAGGAGTCTTCTCTAGAGCTATGAGAGGGAGCGTGATTCTGCCAACACCTTGACTTCAGACTTCTGGCCTCCAAAACTGTGGGAAAATGATTTTTTGTTGTTAAGCCACCTAATTTGTGGTGCTAGGTTATAGCAGCCCAAGGAAACTAATATAGTTTGGTATGGCATAAGAATCAAATTAATCAATAAAAAAACTAGAAATAGACCCATGATTATATGATCATTTCAATTTTTTTTTAAATTCATTGGGATGACATTGGTTAATAAGAATATACAGGTTTCTAGTGCACATTTCTATGATACTTGATCTGTATACTGCACTGTGTGCCCACCACCCAAAGTCAGGTCATCTTCTGTCACCATGTATTTGACCCTCTTTACCCTTTACTACCCTCTACTTTCTTCCTTCTGACAACCACCATGCTGTTGTCTGTGTCTGTGAGTTTTCGTTTGTTTTCCTTTTTATTCATTTGTTGCTTTCGCTTTTATATCCCACATGAGTGAAATCATATGGTTCTTAACTTTTTCTGTCTTATTTCATTTAACATGATATTCTCAAGATCCATCCAGTTGTTGCAAATGGCAGTATTTCATCTTATGTTCCATTCCAGTAAGATTCCATTGTTGATATGTACCACATCGTTTTTATCCAGTCATCTACCAGAGGATGACTGTTTCAAGGTGCCAAAACCATCCATTGAGGGAAAGAAAAACGTTTTCAGCAAACCGTGCTGGACACAGAAATTTTAGAAAGTGTCCAGGGTACTCCTGGTCAGTATTCCCCTTCATTGGACACAACTGACGCCTGTTCTGTCTTTTCAGGGCATATGAATTGTTTAACTGTGAGCCCTCCTCTAGGTTGTGGCCTTAAGAAATTACATCTTGGGGAGAGTCTCTTTCTTCATGACTGGCTGATGCTAATTTGTCCAGAGATGGCCTCAATGTCCACCAAATTAAGCACTTCACACTAGGGGCTTTGGTTCTTGATCTTAAGTTTGTGTCCATTCTGAGAAAAGATTATCACATCAATGCTTTATAACTCAAGTGGAAGTCAAATCATTTTGGCTGCTGCCATTTAGTCTTCCTCTAGAATGCATGCAGTCCAGGGAATATAAAAATTGGCAGTGTAGGGAACCAAGGTTACTTTTATGTTCTTGGAAAACAAATTTCTAAAGTTGTAGTTCCAAGTTACAGTTATTTGTACTGTCATTTAAAGTTTTATCCAGTATTAGCCCTAGTTTCAGCAATACTAATATCTTTAAAAAATTAAAATTTAATTTTATCTAGATTTTATAATATTCTTCCCAAATTTATTGATGTCTCTTTTGTCACTTTTATTTGTTTTCTTTAAAACTTGTTTTGTCTAATGAACTGATGAACAAAATAAAACCAGAGGCATGTGTACATGGAACAGAATGACACATCTCAGATGGGCGAGGGTTGGGGGGACTGGAAGAGGTTAGCCAAAGAACATATATGCATATATACATAGCCCAAGGACACAGAAACAATGTGGGGAAGTGGAGGGAAGTGGCAGTGGGGGGCTAGGTAGAGAATGAGAAAGTAAATTGTGGTATATTCAGCAAGAGAATAAAAAATAAAAGAAAACAAAACCACAAATAACACACAGCCTAGATGCATCTCAAAAATATTGTGTGTGTGGGTGGGGAAGTCTTACATAATATAGTACATGTCCTATGTTTCAAATATATGAAGTTTTACAAGGGACAAAACTAACTCATGGTAGAAACATTTAAAACAATGGTATTCAATCAGGTTTAGGGGCAGGAGCTGCCTGGGAAGGGGCGTGAAGGAACTTTAGGATTATGATAATGTCCTGTATCTTGACAAACAAAAAAGTATGCTTTTTGATAAAGCATTTTCACTGTAGAGATATTCAAGCGTAAAGATGTATGCCCAAGAAGGAGATGGTGGAGAAGTAGAAGCTACACTGACCCTCCTCCCAGGACCAATTTGGAATTACAGCCACTCTGTAGAGAAATGATCCTGAATAACCAACTAAATATTAGCTGGAGAGAAGCCTTATAAATAGACAGATGGAAGAACCACTTCACCATGTAGTGACTGGCAGGGAGTGCAGAGACACGAGAGGACTGACTGGACTCCCATGGGTGGCAGCTAAAGATCCAGAGGGATATTTCAGTGGCTGGGGGTTCCTCTGAGAAGAGTGGGGTCTAAACCCCAAGCTGGGCTCCCCAGCCTACAGCACCAGAGCTGGAAAGGAACTCAAGTAACATCCAGCTGTGAAAAACAGCAGAGTTTCTCTCTGCCAGGGAGAGACGGCTGGAGAATACAGAGTCTCTTAAAGAACCAGGGCACAAAATTATACTTGCAGCCATCTGCCCTGGGCTCTGGCAGAGGGAGGGCAGAGTGGACTAAAGACATTTGTGGAGAGTCTGGGGATGGTGGCTCATGGGAGAGAACTGAAGGAACAGCTGCCAGTATCCCTGGGCTGACTCATTCCTCATAGTGCAGGCGCCACCTTTCTCAGGCAGAGCACTCCTCTCCAAGGTGCGACAGCATGAGGGGAAGCAATAGCCATGTCCAAAGGGATTACTCAGCCCTACCCTGTGGAGCTTAATCCCAGGTGGTGATTACAGGTTGGTTATTTTAACAAACTGATCAGTTTAGTGACTGATTAGTTTAGCAACTAAGGTGAAGAATACAAAGAAGCAGCCAAAATGGAAAGGCAAAGAAATACACCAAATGAGAGAACAAGAGAATTCTCCAGAAGAAGAACTAGATGAAATAAATGGAAGCAGACAATTTATCAGATAGAGAGTTTAGAGTAATGATTATAAGGATACTCAAGCATGAGAAAAGACATGGAAACCATAAAAAAGGACCAGTCAGAAATAAAGAATGCAATATCTGAAATAAATGTACCCTGGAAGGAATACACAGTAGGTTAGATGAAGCAGAGAATCGCACCAGTGATTTGGAAGACAAGGTGTAAAAAAACACCCATGCAGAGCAGGACAAAGAAAAAAGAATTAAAAAAAAAAACAAGGAGAGCTTAAGAAACATCTGCATCATGGGAATACCAGAAGCAGAGGAGAGCAAGCAAGGGCTCAAGAACCTATTTAAAGAAATAGTGACCAAAGACTTCGCTAAACTAGTGAAGGAAAAAGACATAAGTCCAGGAAGCTCAGAGAGTCCCAAACAAGTTGAAAATGGCAAAGCTTAAAGCCAAGTAGAGAAACCTAAAAGCCAAAAGAGAAAGGCAGGTAGTTACCTACAAGAGACCACCGATTAGACTGGCATCTGATTTCTCAACAAAAACGTTTCAGGCCAGAAGGCAGTAGTCTGAAATACTCAAGGTAATGAAAAGCAAGAACCTGCAACCAAGGCTGCTTTACCCAGCAAGGGTATCATTTAAAATCAAAGTTATAAGAGGCTTCCCAGACAAGAGCTAGCTAAAGGAGTTTGTTAACACCAAACCCATGCTGCAGTAGCTGTTAAAGGGCTTGCTTTAAGAAGAGGACAATAAAGGAAAGAAAAAGAAAACAAATAGTTTAACAAAATGGCACTACATACCTATCTATCAGTAATCACCTTAAATGTAAATGGCTTAAATGCTCCCACCAAAAGACAGAGGGTAACTGAATGGATAAGAAAACAAGACATATGTATGCTGCCTTCAGGAGACCCACCTCAGATAGAAAGATACACACAGACTAAAAGTAAAGGGATAGAAAAAGATATTTCATGCAAATGGAAAAGAGGAAAAAGCTGGAGTAGCTGTAATTAAATCTGACAAATAGAGTTTAAAACCAAGGCTATAGTAAAAAGAAGGACACTACATAATGATAAAGGGAACAATCCAACAAGAGATACAACCCTAGTAAATATTTACCCACCCAACATAGTAGTTACTAAATACTAAAGCAAATCTTGATGGACATAAAGGGAGAAATAGACAGAAATAGTCAGGGATTGTAACACACCACTGACTTCAAAGGATAGCTCTTCCAGGCAGAAAATCAACAAGGGGACAGTAGTTTTAACTGACACACTAGATCAACTGGACTTAATTGATATCTTCCCAACATATCACCCCAAAACAGAAGAATATACATACTTTTCAAGTGCACATGGAATGTTTTCTAGGACAGACCACATATTAGGACACAAAACAAGTCTCAATAAATTTAAGAAGATTGAAATCATATCAAGCATCTTCTCTGACCATAACACTATGAAACTAAAAATTACAAGAACACTGAAAAACTTGCAAAGACATGGAAGCTAAATAACATGTTATTAAACAATGAAGATCAAGTTGAGATCAAGGAAGAAATCAAGATACCTTGAAACAAACGAAAATGAGGACTTAATATACAAAAATCTGTGGGACACTGGGAAAGCAATCCTAACAGGGAAATTCATAGCATTACAGGTCTATGAATACAGGTACATTTCATAACACTACCAGGTACATTTCAAAAAATAAAAAAAAACCTCAAACAATCTAACTTCACATTCAAAGGAACTTGAAAAAGAACAATAAAGACCAAAGTGAATAGAAGGAGGGAAATAATAAAGATCAGAACAGAAATAAATGCAATAAGAGTCTGAAGTTTTGTATTGGTGTTTTAGGATTCTTATATTCCCAGCCGTGAAATCACTGGGCCCAAAGGCAGTTCCATTTTAGTTTTCTGAGGAAATTCCATACTGTTTTCCACAATGGCTGCACCCGTCTGGATTCCCACCAACAGTGCACTAGGGTTCTCTCTTCTCCACATCTTCACCAGCACTTGTTGATAATGGCCACTCTGACCAATGTGAAGTGATATCTCATTGTGGTTTTAATTTCCATCTCTGATGTCTAGTGGTGTTGAGTACTTTCATATGCCTATGCGTCCTTTGTATGTCCTCTTTGGAGAAGTTTCTGTTCAGGTACTTTCCTATTTTTTAATTGGGTTGTTTGTCTTCCTGGTGTTCAGTTGTATGAGTGCTTTATGTATTTTGGGGATCAAACCCTTGTCCAAGGAATCACTGGCAAATGTTTTCTCGTACAGTTGATACCCTTTTCATTTTGGTAATGTTTTCTTTAGCCATGCAGAAGCTTTTTAATTTGATGTGGTATCCCATTTGTTCACTCTTTTCTTTTTTCCCCTGCCTGAGAGGACATATTGGTGAAAATACTGCTGAGTGGGATATCTGAAATTTTACTGCCTTCGTTTTCCTCTAGGAGTTTTACAGTGTAACTGCTTACGTTTAAGTCCTTTTTTCCATTTTGAGTTTATTCTGGTTATGGTATAAGTTGGTGGTCTAGTTTCATTTTTTTGCATGTACTATTCCAGTTCTCCAAACAGCATTTGTTGAAGAGGCTATTTTTACTCCATTGTATGTTCCTGCCCCCTTTGTCAGATATTAATAGACCACAGAGACTTGGGTTTATTTCTGGGCTCTCTATTTTGTTCCATTGATCTACGTGTCTGTTCTAAGGCCCTTACCAGACTGTTTTGATTACAGTAGCCTTGTAATACAGTTTGATAACAGGTACTGTGGTCCCTCCTACTTCGCTCTTATTTCTCAAAGTTGCTGAGGGTATTCAGGGTCATTTTTGGTTCCACATAAATTTTTGAAGTATTTTTCTAAATCTGTGAAATATGTCATTAATATTTTAATAGGGATTGCAATGAATCTATAAATTGCTTTGGGTAGTATGGACATTTTAATGATGTTAATTCTTCCCATCCATGAACACGGTATGTGCTTCCATTTATTTGAATCTTCCTTAATTTCTTTCTTAAGTGCTTTGTGGTTTTCTGAGTATGGGTGTTTTACCTCCTTGATTAAGGAGATACTTTAAGAATAAAGTATCTGTAGTAAATGGGATTTTTTTTGTAGTTTCTGCTCCTGATATTTCATTGTTGGTTTACAAAAATGTCTTCAGTTTCTGAATGTTGACTTTGTGTCAAACTATTTTGCCAAGTTTTAGTATGATACCAAGTCAATATTCAGAAATTATTAGGTTGAGCAGTTTTTTGGTGGTGCCTATAGGGTTTTCTATGTACACTATCATGTCTTCTGGAAATAATGACAGTTTTAGTTCACCTTCCCAAATGGATGCCTTTTATTTCTTTTACTTGTCCGATTGCTGTGGCTAGACCTTCCATTACTACGTTGAATAAAAGTGTTGAAAGTAGACATCCTTGTCTTGTGCTTGATCTTAGGGGGAAAGCTTTTAGATTTTGTCCATTGAGTATGATGTTGGCTGTAGGTTTCTCACATATGGGCTTTATTATGTTGAGGTATGCTCCTTCTATTCCTACTTTGCTGAATATTTTTACCATGAATGGATGTTGTACTTTATCAAATGCTTTTTTAGCATCTATTAATATGACCATGTGATTTTCATCTTTCATTTTGTTTATGTGGTTTATTATATTTATTGATTTATGAATTTTATACCATCCTTGCATCCCTGGGATGAATCACAATTGATAATGATATAATGTTCTTTTTAATGAATTGCTGGATAAGATTTGCCAGTATTTAGTTGAGGATTTTAGCATCTATGTTCTTCAGAGATACTGTTTTCTTTCTTTGTTGTGGAACCTGTTTTTGGAATTAGGATAATACTGGCCTCATAAAAAGAGTTTGAGAGTCTTCCCTCCTCCTGAATTTTTTGGAATAGTTTGAGAATAGGAGTTACCTCTTCCCTAAATATTTGGTAAAATTTGCCTTTGAAGCTGTCCGGTCCAGGGCTTTTGTGTGCTAGGAGTTTTTTTGGTTTTTGCTTCTATTTCTCTAGTTGTTATCAGTATTCCGGCTTTCTGCTTCTTCTTGATTCAGTTTTGGAAGATTGTATGTTTCTAGAAATTTGTCCATTTCACTCAGGTTGTTAACTTTCTTGACATTTAGTTGTTTATAGTAATTTCTTAACAATCCTTTGTATTTCTGTGGTATCAGCCGTTATCTCTCTTTGTTTGTTTCTGATTTTATTTATTTGGGTCCACTCTCTTTTTTCTTGGTGAGTCTGGTTAAAGGCTCATTGATTTTGTTTTATCTTTTCAAGGAACCAGCTCCTGGATTTATTGATCCTTAGAATTATGCTTTTAGTCCTGTTTTATTTAATTTTGCACTGATCTTAATTATTTCCCTCCTTCTACTCTGGGCTTTGATTCTTGTTACCTCTCTAGTTCTTTTAGATGTAGAATTAGGTTGTTTATTTGAAATGTTGGTATCTTTTTTAGGTAGGCCTGTATCACTATGAACTTCCCTCTCAGGACTGCCTTCACTATGTCCAGTACTCTTTGAGCTGCTCTGTGTTCATTTTCATTTGTTCCCAGAAAGCTTTTGATTTTTTCCTTGATCTCATTATTAACCCATTCATTATTTAATAGCATGTTATGCAGTCTCCATGAATTTGAATGTTTTTGTGTTTTTTCCATGAGGTTGGTTTCTACTTCTAAGCCTTTGTGGTCCAAGAAAATGCTTGATAGGATTTTACTTTTCTTGAATTTGTTGAGACTTGTTTTGTGTTCTACCATGTGGTCTGTCTTTGAAAATGTTCCATGTCCATTTGAAAAGAATGAGGTGAAAGGTTCCGTATATATCAATTAAGTCCATTTAATCTAGAGTGTTGTTCAATGTCACAGTATCCTTGTTGATTCTTTGCTTGGGAGATCTATCCATTGTTGACAGTAAAGTGTTAAAATCCCTTACTGTGAGTGTATTCCTACTTATATCTTTCTTGAAATCCTCCTAGATTTTCCTTATATATTTTGGTGTTCTGATATTATATACATATATCTTTACAAGTGTTATATCTTGATGGAATATTCCCTTAAGTATTATGCAGTGTCCTTCCTTATCTCTTTTTCTCCTTTGTTTTGAAATCTATTTAGTCTGACATAAGTATTACTACTCCAGCTTTTTTTCATGTCCGTTTACTTGGAATATTTTTTTCTATCCCTTCACTTTCAGTCTGTGTAGATCTTTTGTTCTGAGGTGTGTCTCTTCTAGACAGCATATATGTGGGTCATGTTTTCTTACCACATCAGCTACCTTGTGTCTTTTGATTGTAGCATTTAATCCATTTACATTTAAGGTTATAATTGATTGGTAGTTATTCACTGCCATTTTCCCCATTTGTACCTGTGGTCCTACCCCTCTGTCTCTTTTTCTTCATCTTCTTAAAGCAGTCCCTGTAGCATCTCTTACAACCTGTTTTGGAGATGTATTCTTGTAACCTTTTTTGGGGGGGGGGGTTCAGGAAAAGTTCTTATTTCACCTTGCATTTTAAATTAGAGCCTTGCTGGCTACAGTAGTCTTGGTTGCAGGCCTTTGCTTTTCATTCCTTGGAATATTTCTTGCCATTCTCTTCTGACTTGTAGTATTTCCACTCAGAATTTAGCTGCTAGTGTTATCGGGGCTCCCTTGTATGTTATTAGTAGTTTCTCCCTTGCTGCCCTTAAGATTCTCTCTTTGTCTTTGAATTTTGCCATTTTAATTATGATGTGTCTCGGAGTGGGCTTCTTTAGGTTCATCTTGATGGGACCCTCTGTGCTTTCTGTATTTGTGTGACTTTTACTCTCATCAAGTTAGGGAAGTTTTTTGTCATTACTTTTTCAAACAGTTTTTCTATCCCTTCCTCCTCTTCACTCCTTCTGGTATCCCTGTTATAAGGATATTATTACATTTCCTGCTGTCCTGCATGTCCCTTAACCCCCTTCCTTCTTTGAGTTTTTTTTCATATTGTTGCTCTGTCTGGGAGTGTTTTTTTTTTTTACCTTATCCTCCAGCTTGCTGATTTGATCTTCTGTTTCATCCAGCCTGGTTTTTATTCCTTCCACTGTGTTCTTCAATTCAGAAATTGTATTCTTCATTTCCTCCTGGCTCTTATTGGTAGTTTCTATGTTCTTTTTCATGGTGGCATAGTTTGCAGTAATTTTCTTGTAGCTTACCTGGAGTTCTTTGTAGTTCTCACTAAGTTCATTGAGCATCCTTATAACCATTATTTTGAATTCAGTGACTGATAGTTTGCTTGCCTGTATTTCATTTAGCATTGTTTCTGAGGATTCTGCCTTTCCTTTCAGTTGGGGGTTGTCTCTTTGTCTCTCCATTTTAGGTGACTCTGCTTGTTCGTTTCTGTGCATTAGATCAGCTTTGACTCCCTGTTTTTGTAGTGTATTCTTGTGGGACTCAGTGGTGCAGTCTCCTGATCTCCTGAGCTTGATGCTTTGGGATGCTCTTTTGGGTGTTTATGGGGGCTCTCTGGTTGTAATTGGCTTTTGGTTGTTGATGGGTTAGTCTTTGGTGGGTCCTTCTCTCTGGCTGGTTGACTGAGAGTCATTCCACCCACCAAGTCTGGTGTGTTGTATACAGGTGCTGCCAGAACAAAACCAAACAGTCCAGGAAACAAACCCACAACTGCAATAGTAACCTCCACTCAGAGGCACAGTATCAACAGCAAATGAACCAATATTTTAAAAGATGTAAACAGATTAAGAGGCTTACGAAAGGAAAAACAAATATGAGATGACGACTTGAAAGAAACATGATTTTGAGAGGGTAGAAGAGCAATACTAGTAGGGAATAGAGACCAGGGGAAGAAAGAGAGTAAAATTTACATCGTAAATAAAAAAGGGAGGGAAGAGGGTGGAATGGATTAAGAGAAGGGAATATATAGTATTAGGTTTAAACAGTAATTTAAAACAATATAGTGAGAATGAAAAAAATATAGGAACCAAATTTGAGAAAAAGAGCCACCATAGCACTGTCAACAACAAATGAGCAAAGATTAATATAGGTGGGATGGGAATACGAGGGAAGAAAGAAAGAAAGAGAGAGAGAGAGAGAGAGAGAGGGAGGGAGGGAGAGAGAGAGAGAGAGAGAGAGAGAGGGAGGGAGAGAGAGAGAGAGAGAGGGAGAGAGAGAAAGAAAGAAAGAAAGGCTTAAGAGATGTCTAGAGGAAAGAGAAGAGATTTTGAGAGGATAGAGGGAGAAGGAATACTAAGTTATCAATGAAAATCAGGATAAGACAGGGAAAAATTAAAATGTAAAACAAAAAAGGAAAGGACAGGAGGATGGCAAAATGGAGTAGGAGAGGGGAACGGTAAAATTTGAGATTTGAAATACAAAAATAGTGAAGATCTAGAAATAAAATTGGCAACAACAATCACCATATCCACAAGCAAAGACTGATAAAGGTGGAGAGAGAATTAAGGGTATTTTAAGAACAGGAAGAATGTGACATGACTAATGACAAGAAAAATGGTTTTGAGAAGCTGGAGTGGGTAGAAATAGTAAAAGTAGGAATGGAAAGAAGTCATAGCAAGAGAGAAAATAAAATGTTAAATGAAAATAAGAAGAGGAAAGAAACAAGATAAAATGCAGTTCGATAAGAAAGGAGCAAAATATGAGATATTAAATAAACTATAATATAAAAACTAGTGATCTATTAGGCACAAACTTGAAGGATAAGAAATCAACATTAAAAAGTTATGCAGGAGAGAAAATATTGCAAATCATGAAGAAGACCTCAGTGGAATTTTTCTCAGTATAATCCAATGTTTACCAATGTCTTCTGTTTTTGGATCTGCTCCTGCTGATGTCAGATGGTGTCCCAGTCTGGCCCTAGGCAGCCTGTTTGAGACTACCAGTGATCCACAGTCCTTTGCTGTCTCCTCCAGTTGTTTATCTAGTCAACCTGTAATCATCAGTCAGGCTTAAGCACCACAAGGTGGGGCAGAGTAATTTCTGTGGGGGGGGGGGCTATTGCTTCCCCTGAGGCTGATGCCACTTAGAGAGGAATTCTTGCTCTGCCTGAGAGAGGTGGCTCTTGCAGTGTGGGGGATGACTCAGCACAAGGATTCTAGCAGCTGCTCCTGCAGCTCTCTCCCTAAAGCTACCATCCCCAGGCTCTCCTCAGGCGTCTCAAGTCCACTCTGTACCACCTTTGCCAGAGCCCAGGGTAAGTGGCTGCAAATGAAATTTTTTGTGTTGTCCCTTTGAGAGGCTCTCTATGCCTCCAGATGTCTCTCTTTGGCAGACAGAAACCCTGATGCTTTTCACAGCTGGATGTTTTCTAGTTTTCTTTCCAGCTCTGGTGCTGTAGTCTGCAGAGCCCAGCTTGAAGTTTAGACCTCACACTTCTTAAGGGGAAAACCCCTTTGGCTGCTGAAATTTCCCACCAGCACTTCAGCTGCCACCCATGGGAGTCCAGCCAGCCCCCTTGTATCTCCTCTCCACTTTGTACCAATCATGTTATGGTGAAGTGGTTTCTTCTGTCCTTGGTTATAAGGCTTCCCAGCTATTATTCAGTTGGTTGTTACAGATGATTTCTCTACAATTTACTTGTAATTCCAGATTGGTCCTGGGATTATGTCTATTACTGTTTATGGTTCTATCTTATTTCTGGCAGTGTCTGGCACATGATAAATACTCAAATATTTGTTTACTAGCCGATTGAATGGACAAACAAGTCCAAAGTCTACAGAGAGGAGATGGGCAAAATTGCATTATAATTTTGAAACTCACTGTATCAATTCTGAATTACACACATCCATAATTGACTTATGAGACTAGTATATAAAGATTTATGCACACATATGCTGAAATATTTACTATCAATACATATAATTCTGCAGACTATCCCATAGAGGGCAGGGCGTTACTTGTAGAAGAATTTAATAAAGTTTCTTTTTTACCATAACATAAATGCTTATATTCATTTATAGCCATCATCATCATTAAAACTAAACAGTATATTATAATATATAATATATTATAAATGTTTGTTTACTATTTAAGATTTTTGTTACTCTTTTTTTTAAAGATTGTATCTATTTAGTTTTAGATAGAGGGGAAGGGAGAGAGGGAGAGAAACATCAACATGTGGTTGCCTCTCATGTACCCCCTATGGGGTACCTGGCCCAAAACCTAGGCATCTGCCCTGACTGGGAATCAAACTGGTGCCCCATTGGTTTGCAGGCCAGCTCTCAGCCAACTGAGCCACACCATCCAGGGCGGTTTTTGCTACTCTTGAAGTTGAAAGATTTATATTTTAAAAGCCTTTTACTACTTATATCTTGGTTTGCATTATATAGATTGATAAATATTAAATAATAATTTGTAAGATTTGCATAAAATATTAATAATATATAAGAAAGGGTAAGATAATTCTAGTTTTTTTAAATTGTGCATTTTGTTTCAATAGTAGTTGGGTTGGTTATGGTCTTAAATGACTTTTTTTACGTTCTTATTTGTGTTTCCAAAGTAGCATTGGACAGGTCTGAAGTGTTGACAGTTCTGAAGAAGTCCAGTGCAATAATTCTCTTTTAGATAAGTAAGTTATACTTTAAAGCTTGTGAAGTCAGTAAATCATGACAGCAGCTCATCTGTCAATTTTAAAAGACAAAGACAGGTAGCCAAAGAAGAAAAAACTTTCAGCCTATTTTTAGACACTTTAAGGTTAAATGTCTTTGGTCAAAAATAAATGTTTGGGTAGACACTTTCTCCTATCCATCTTCCAAATAACAGCCAATATCCTGGACGCTATATGAACATAAGGTTCTGAAAGATGCAGAGAGTACTGACTAGCTGGCTTCTGTGGGTCCCTAGAAAAGATACAACGTCAGGGTGGTATCAGCAGACATTTAGTGGGTGCCTGACTTCTAACCCCCCACCCAGTGTTATCAAGATGACTGTCTCCCTCCACGTTCTGGGAATCAATAAAGACCAAGTAGAGAACCTGTCTTTCCATTCTCAGCAGGCAGTAACAAGATGACTATCTCCTCTCCTGTCATAGAAGATCTACTAAAATAATATTTTTAAAAGACTTTATTTATTTATTAATTTTTAGAGAGAGAGGAAAGGAAGGAGAAAGAAAGGGAGAGAAACATCAATGTGTGGCTGGGGACCTGGCCTGCAATCCAGGCCTGTGCCCTGGCTGGGAATCGAACTGGCGACCCTTTGGTTTACAGATCTGTACTCATTCCATTGAGCTACACCAGCCAGGGCATAAACAAGATTTAAATAAGATCCAGCATCTCATGACATTAATAACCTAAAATGTTCAGTATTCAATCAAAAATCACTCATCACCAAGAACCAGGAAAATATCTACTAAAAATAAGAAAAGACCATCAAGAGGTACCCACCCTGAGAAAACACAGATACTAGCATTATCTGACAGTTTTGAAAGCAGCCATCACAAAAAGGTTTGAATGAGCAATTACAGACCTGCTTGAACCAAATAAAAAATTGTCCCAGCAGAGAAATAGAAGTTATAAAGAAGAACCAAATAGAAATTTTAGAACTGAAAAATAGAATAACTGAAACTTTTGAAAGGCTCAACGGGGAAATGAGATGGCAGAGGAAAGCATCAGTGAGCTTGAAAAAGAAAAACGGAATTACTTAATCTGAATGAAACTAGACTAAAAAAAGAACAGTTTAGGGACAAATGGAAGTATAACAAAAGATCTAACATTGGTGTCATTTGAAGCTGAAAGGAGAGGAGAAAGAGGGTAGAGCTGAAAAAATTACTCAAAGAAATAGTAGCTGAAAATAGAAATAATAACTGAAAATTTCCCAAATTTGATGAAAGTCATAAACCTACAGCTTCAAGAAGTTGAGCAAACCCCAAATAGGATAAACGAAGAAATCCATGCCAAGACAAATCATACCCAAACTTCTTAAAACTAAAGGCAAATGAATGAAAACATCAAGAGAGAAATGACATTGCTTATAGGGA
>VMDR010014541.1:0-23404 GCA_007922815.1 Macrotus californicus | reverse complement strand
AGACTTTTCTTATCTCCTGTTTTCACCTTTCGGCCCCCATACATCGCCCTAAAATGATACTGATGTACTTACAGATTTTGAATATTCTCCATCTCATTTCCAAAATATAAATAAACCTAAAACCATTGAGAGTCTGAGCAGATTCCCTGAGTATCTCCAGGTTCCACCACTCCCTCTAATATTCCTCCATTAATTGCCACACCTTTTACAATGGATCCCCAAACTGTCATCTGACTCGTGACAAGCCAGTATTTCCAGAGTATTATACACACAGGAAACTGCTCATGTAAATATCACTATTACTTTAAATAAGTATTAGAACCTTAACAATTTCATATACCAAATCATTTAGTTACCTCTACAAGTGATGATAATAGCCAACAATTACTAAGCAACTTAACTATGTTCTAGTTAATCATCCTTGTACAGTACAATATTAACCGATGTAATACTTACAAAAACCCTATGAAATATTAAAATTTTCCACTACATTCATCCACCCTCTTTCCTGAATTTCTGCCCATATACTTACTACTCCACTTTCTCTCCTGGAGATGGGCTGCCCGTGCCTAGCTAAGGCTTCCAAACTGGACAATAATTAGACCTCATCTCACTCCCCTCACTCAAAGACATTGCTGCAGAAATTCCTACCCTCTCCTGGGTAATCAATTCTTTCCTCTCTACTGAATTCAATCCCATCAACAAACATGCTAGCATTTCTCCAACCTTTATAAAAACAAATATGAAGCTCACACTCACTCCAGTTACCATCCCATTTTTCTGCTCCCATTTTACAGAACGACATTTTTAAATTTTTATCTATTGATTTTGGTGGTTGGGGGGAGAGAGAGAGAAACATCAATTTGTTGCTCCACCCACTTACACATTCATTAGTTGAATCTTGTACATGCCCTGACTAGGGATCAAACCCGTTGCAACCTTGGTGCATCGGGACGGCGCTACAACCGAGTACCTGGCCGTGGCTTACAGCACGACTTTTAGGAACCATCTGCATTCCCTGTCTCCCTCCAATGCCTCTCCTCCCAGTCTCTCATGTTCATACCAATCTGGTTTTTGCTTCCACCACTGCACTGAAACTGTCCTTTTACGTCACCATTCACCTGTAAAGGACATTAACCGGTCTTTGTATTACCTGACCTCTTA
Source organism: Macrotus californicus (assembly GCA_007922815.1). Classification (NCBI taxonomy): domain Eukaryota; kingdom Metazoa; phylum Chordata; class Mammalia; order Chiroptera; family Phyllostomidae; genus Macrotus; species Macrotus californicus. Next base: position 22,240 of record VMDR010014541.1, on the reverse strand, counting down.
TTTGACACAGCTGATCTCCCTTCACCCTTGGCACTTTCTTTACCTGGCTTACAGGCCAGGTAAAACCATATTCCGGTTTTCCACTTAGCTCTCTGGCACTCCTCCTTATACTCCTCCGTCCTTTCTGGTCATTCCTCGGACTTCTTAATGCTGGTTTGCACCCAAGGACTTCATCCTTAATCTTCTTCTCTTACTGATTCTATTCAGCCTCATGGTTTACACACATTCTATAAAATAATAATCTCCCAGTTTACGAGTATGTCTCTAAGCCAAATCTCTTCACTAAATACCTGATTTTAAGCTGCGTGTATGACTTCTCTACTTCAATGTCTAGTGGGCAATTCAAAATTAGTATATTCAAAACCAAGCACCTGCTAATTTCTCCTCTCCATCCTGCAGTCTCTTCCATCTCAGTTAACGCCAACTGCATCCTTTCAGTTACTCAAGCCCAAACTTTGAAGGCATCCTAGATGTATTCTCTCACACACACCACTACCCCAAAAAACTGGTCCATCAGAAAATCCTGACAACTCCATTTAAAAAATATATCCAAGAACTCAACCATTTATCATTTCTGCTGCCACCACCCTTGCCCAAGCCAATATCTCCTCTGACTGATCTCTGAAGTTTTATAACCACTCTATTTCTGCCTTGTCTCCCTGCAGTCTATATTCTTAAGCATCTTAAGCCAAGAGTGATCCTGTTAAATGTAAATCAGATGTCATTCTTATGCTGAAAAATTTTTACTGGCTTGTCTCAGAGTAAAAGCCAAAGTCCTTCACTATAAAGGCAACAGTTCATCCCCCACACCTGGCTGTTTCACTGACAAACTAGGCCCCTCCTCCCACCTCAGAGCCTTTGTACAGTTCCTGCCTCTGCCTGGAAAGCTCCCCCCACCACCCAAGACATCAGCGCTCCACCCAACTTTTCATACCCGTTCCCCACTTCATTTTCTCTCTGAGGCATTATCATACTATCTAACACACCACATTTTCAACTTAATTATTCAGCTTACTATCTGTATTCCCACACTAAATATATAAACTCTGTGCCAGCAAGATTTTTATGTTCTATTCTTTAAAGTGTCTAAGCACTACTATGCTTAGAAAGCAGACACTCAAATATTTAAGACTGTAGAATTAAACTTGGTATGTCAGCATTTTATATTGAAAGTGCTATGTAAGATCATTTTTACGTGATCCTATTGCTTAAAAGCTGTAAAACTAAAATAATGCCAACTCCTCTTTTCCTACAAAAGAGGGTGAGAGATTTCATTATACTCTTACTCAAACCTTTTTTCCCCAGAAGGGAAAAAATATACATTACTGGTAAATTTCTGTTCAGTTGCAACAGATAAAAACTCAGGAGACTAAAACTCTGGGGATGTCTCTGGAAAAAAATAGTAATGACTATTAGCCAAAAGAAAAAACTGAGGCAAACAAATATGTTGGTGCTCTAGCAGGTTTCTAAAACAGCAGTAAGTCCTTCATTTATTGAAGGCAGAGCCAAAGTTATCCTCAACAGTAAAGCATGGTAATATGAGGAATAAATGGTAAAACAAGGAAACAAGCAATAAACACTTATTGCTATTAACACTGAGCACACTACAACATACAGTTTATACCTCAAAGAATCCACAACCTAGAAGCCCAATCAATAATAGGAAAAAAGGTTCTCAATTCAGCTTGCCCTAGTTCTGAAGTGTCAAATTAAAAGGAGTGGGTCTCAGTTATTTTCATGTTAGTATTTAACAAAAAATTACTTAGCCCAACCACAAGGCACATGAACTAGGAAGCTGACGAAACAAACTCCAACAACTACAGGGAAACATAAATATCCCCAAGATAAATTTCTTTCAAATCTACTTTTTCTTAAAGATTAAGGCAAAATGTTCGTTTTAATTCTACACTATATATCCACGTTCAATTCACTGTGCACGGCTTTTCTTGAACTTTCGGGTAAACTTGTTGGTTCCAGGGTCCTTACAGCATGTTTACTGCTGCTCTGAGAACACCCTGGAAAGATGCATACCAGTCGACAAGCATAGACAAATTAGAGTAACCCACATTTGGAAAAATGAGGCACGAATTTAAGTTCCACAGATAATTCAAATTATAAATACCATCACCAGAAAGTTTTACTGGTCTTAGCTTAAGAAAATCATTAACAATTGAGAAAACTAATTTACCTCATACATAAAAATGAATTTTATACATTTCAGATAAGACCAAAGTACCAACGTATGTGACCTTTTTCAAAACTTACCACATTTTCAGCAGAAAAGTATAACAGTAAAATGATCTACCGTGTACACATCATTCGAGTTCAATTATCCACATGGCCCATCTTGTTTTATCTATATATCCTTATCCATAACCCTTCCACCTAGAGTTTAAAGTAAATTCCAGATGTTATACTTTTATCTGTCAATTATTTTAGTGTAAGTTCTAAAACATAATCACAATATTACCGCATTCTAAGAAAAATTAACAATAATTTGTTAGTATCAGATGGGCAGTGCTCAATTTCTCCCTTTTGCTCCACATGATTATTTTTACAATTAGTTGGTTAGAATCAGCATCCATCCATACAAAATCCCCACATTGTACATGGTTGATATCTCTTTCAGTTTATAGGTTTCCTTAGCCTTTTCTTGTGACTTGTTGAAGACACCAACACACTTGTCCTATAGAATTTCTCTCTGGATTTTAATGATTGTATCCACCAATGGTGTCTTTGAACATGTTCTTCTGTACCTTTGTATTTGTTATAAATTGCTAGACGCTTGATAAGATTCAGATTTGAATTATTTGCAAGAAAATTTCCTAAGTGGTGCCACTGCATCACATCAAGAGGTACATGCCTGGTTTGCCCCTCTTTTTATGATCTGTGGGTTCAGTTGCTGTCAGCCTTTCACTTATTAGCTTCAGTAGTTATTAATGATCATTGGTTGCCTAGATCCATTTCATTTAGGTTGCAAAATGGCGATATTCTAATTCTTTGTTTCTTCCTTTATTATCTGGAATACTATTAGAAAGAAAAACACTTCTTTATCTATTATTTGGTTATCCAGGAAAATCTTGAAAATGTTTGATTCATTCCCCTTGCCTTCAGAATACATTTAGTTCCATAGCATCTTCCAAAGATGACCATTAAGATGTTTTGTTGTAGGAAGGCATAAATTTTAAAATAGTTGATGTGTTTTAACCCAATAATTATTACTCTTTTTATTCACCCAAATTGTCCCAGTGAGCAGTATGTCCAAGGGGAACCCTGACGAGTGATCTTTGATAGCTTTCTTACTTTATGGTATGACAAGGTATTCTGAACATTTCCAGTTCCAGATGAGCTGGCCATTTTCCTCTATGGAACCCTGGTTCCTTTTACTAGGAAAAAGTAATAAATATATTATCTAACTCTAGACCCATTCTCCCAAAATCTCCCATGTATCCTTTTTCTCTTAATTACTCCAGTATCAATATAAAGTATACCTAACTGTCTACTCAGCTAACGCACAGGTAGCAAACACAAGGTTCACGGGCCAAATCCAGCCCTCCACCCTGTGCTGCCCCCGAGCTCTCACTTAACAGTTAAGGAGTAGTTACATTTATGCAGTCCTAAAGTTACATTCGGCCCTTTGAAGGCAACCGCCAGGCTGATGTGGTCCCCAGTGAAAATGAGTTTGACACTCCTGAGCTAATGGACTACGTTCTGTATGGCTACCTGCCCAAGTCCCATAAGTCTACCTTGCCACCCATTTAGGAGACAAAAGTGGGAGCAGAGAACAGACAAAACTCAGTGGAAAAAATGTAACCTAAAAAAAAATCTTAGGTAAAAGAAAGGATTGAGTATATCAATTCCGAAAAACACTATGAATATACAGAAAAATCAGAATTTTAAAAGTGATGGAGATTAAGATGTGAGAAAATAATATTTTACCTACCTTTAGAAATTTCCTACAATTCAAAATGCAAACAAGTTTTGCTTTATTAAATACATTTATGTTCCCAAGAAATAAAAGACCAAGCTTCAACTTGAAAACATCAATTATCTGAAAATTTTAAGTTTTGCAAAATAAAGTGCTTCATAAGTGAATTCTCATATGATGTCATGTTAGGCCAGAGACCCAGAGAGAACAAGCAGAATGACAGCACCAGATGGGCAGCCTGACATATAAGCCCCAGCCTCAAAACAAACAACATTCATTGCTCTTTTTGAGGGAAAAAAAAGGTATCATTAGGTCTTCTCTGCAATGTTTAGCAAAAGTAACCTTCCAACAATCAAATAATCTTTTCGACTCAAGCTCGAAGTAGATTCTAATGCCTTGAAAAGCACAAATGTTGTTCAATTTGAATTTAAACAGTACTGTTTCACTTTCATTTCATAAGTAAAATGAAGGTAACAATAGATTTGCAAGACTTGCTTTTAATTCAGCAGGCCAGGCTTATTTCCAACAATTTGTAAATATTCCATATATTACTTTCATTGATCCCTAAAAGAGTTAAAAATTAAACATTTTATTCAACAATACAAAAAATTACTTCTACCAAGTACTTATCAGGCATAAAGCCAGCTACTGAATTTATTATTGAATTATCTTTAGTCATAGTACCAAGAGACATTTGATACAGGATTATTTTTCATTGAAAAACACCTCAATTGGCCAACCTGGCTGGTGTGGCTCAGTGGATTGATCACCTGCCTGCAAACCAAAGGGTCACCAGTTCAATTCCCAGTCAGGGCAGATGTCTGGGTTGTGGGCTGGGTCCCCAGTAGGAAGCACATTGAGAGGCAACCATACATTAATGTTTCTCTCACTCTTTTTTCCCCTCCCTTTCTCTAAAATAAATAAATAAATAAAATCTTTAGGAGAAAAAAAAAAAGAAAAACACCTCACTTGGCCCTGGCCAGGTAGCTCAGTTGGTTAGAGCATCATCCTGACAGGCCCAGCATATGGGTTCAATTCCCAGTCAGGGCACATGCCTGGGTTGTGGGCCAGGTCCTGGTTAGGGGCAGGGTGCACACGAGAGGCAACCACACACTGACGTTTCTCTCCTTTTCTCCTTCCCTTCCCCTCTCTAAAAATAAGTAAATAAAATCTTAAAAAAAAAAGAATGAACCAATGAATGTATAAATAAAACAAAAACTGGTATTTCTTTCTCATCCCCCTTCCTAACAATCAATAAAATAAAACAAGAAAAACACCTCACTCAATAAATGTTTACCAGCTTACTAAGACTTGTTTACTCTTCTAACAGTCAGTCCCCTTTATACAATTCTCATCTTACAAAAGAATACCTCTTGTTGATGTTCAGAGCATGAAATCAGAGACAGCTTCAGTATGAGGATCCACAAGTAAAAATAGAACAGATTCCAGAGACTCAAATTGAGAAGGGGGAGGAAGAAGACAACAAGGCTTATTTAAGAAAACAACTTATGGCCCTGGCTGGGTAGCTCAGTTGGTTAGAGCTATATCATCTCTATACACCAAGGTTGTGGGTTCTATCCCTGGTCAGGGCACATACAAGAATCAATCAATGAATGCATAAATAAATGGAATAACAAAATGATGTTTGTCTCTCTCTCTCGCCCCACCTCTCTCTTAAAAATTTATAACAACCTATGGTTCTATTCAAAACTAAAAAATAGATTATTTCCCATAATTTGGTTACAAAGTGTTAAAAAATTTAAGACTGCACTTTTCAAACTAGTTTTACATTAATATTACTAATAGGATGCTAATATCTGCTATCAATATTTCAACAACATAGCATTCAGAATTGCTATACAACTTACAACTTAACTTAGTCTCTTTACGAAAATGACTACCTTTAAAATATAAAAATATCCCCCTGGCTGGTTTAGCTCAGGCCTGAGCACAGGCCTGCGAACCAAAGGGCTGCTGGTTAGATTCCCAGTAGAGAGCACATGCCTGGGTTGCAGGCCAGGTCCCCAGTGGGGGGTACATGAGAGGCAACCACATATTGATGTTTCTCTCCCTCTCTTTCTCCTTCCCTTCCCCTAAAAATAAATAAATCTAAAGAAAAAAAAGACCTCTCAATAAGGAGGATTCTTAAAAAAAATACAAAAATATCATTTACTGACATTACTGTAAAGACCAATCTGAATTCTTATTGTAGTTATATTTTCTATCTACTGAAAGAAGGTTTTAAAGTAGATCATTCTCCAATGAACATCAAATATTAATGCTAGTAGCCCTGGACAGGTGGCTCCGCTGGCTGGAGTGTCGTCCTATACAGAAAAAGGTTGTGGATTTGTGGGTTCGATTCCCTGGTCAGGGCCCTCACCGGGGTGGCAGGCTTGATCCTGGCCAGGGGCCATACAGGAGGCAACTGATAAATGTTTCTCACATCGACGTCTCTCTCTTTATCTCCCTTCTTCTCTCTCTAAAATCAATTTTTTAAAAATATCCTTGGGTGAAGACTGAAAAAATAAAAAATATTAATGCTAGTCAACAGTAAGTATGAATATTGTATCCAGACTTAAAGTGAAATAATCCTAACTACATCGATTATATAGTTATATCTATCAGATAGCCAATAAACTCAAATATTTTTATGGTCCTTCAAAGTAGGTAAGACACTGCAGTCACATCTATACAGCTTGTTTCAATAGGAGTCAAGAAAGGAAAAACAGAAAAAGAATAAAGATGCCAGAGAAAAGGTACCGATGAAAAAGAAAATACAATTGTAGAAATTCAAGAATAAAAAGACTGCTTAATTCTCCTATAATCTGCCAGCTGTTCCCTTTCTAACAACCCTTACAGAGACTTAAATTTAGCAGGTACCTGAAAAGTGCCACCCATTTCAACATACATTTACTGAGTGCCTGACAAGCAAGCACTGTGTCACGTGCTAGCAATATAATGTAGTAATCATTAGTACTACTGTCAAATATTTCTGGTTTTCTCCCTTTGCACATAAGTAAGGCATTTCTTGGCCCCTTTGTGGTTGAAAGGCGCCATGTGAGTAGATCTGACCCAGGACTTGTAAGCAGCAGTGCCTCCATTTCACTCCGGGCCATAGCATTTAAATGTTGGTTACACAAAGCCTTCAGAACAGCAATGCCTTTCTCTGGCAAAGTTTGAGATTGTAACCTAAATGAGCAGAGAGCTCTGCTAACCTGAACCAAGGAGAAACATGCCTTTGTGATTTAAGCCTGAGATTTCAGGGTTGTGTGTCTTTAACCACAGCACAGTCTGGTCTATTGTGACGGACACAGAAGGTGATCAATAGCCGTCGTTTTCTCACAAGCTACCTGTGGCTGACCTGGGTCTCTCCGACTTCATGCCGGCAAAGTTTATTTTGTATTTTTTAAAGACAAATACTATTACCTATTTTAGCGCATTTTCTGCCCAACTATGGAAACTTTCTAAATACTAATTTTTATCAACTAATTTAACAGTTATTCAATTCCTGTGATTTCTACAAACTTAGTATATACACACCAGTGTCCTAATCCAAGTAATTATTTCTTGGAATTGAATCCATCAAGTTCAGGAACCCTCACACAACCAGCAGCAGAATATCCACCCTAGTTTGGCATGAACCAGTCAACCACCACTCTGGATGAACTGCTCAACTATGCAAGCATCCAGGCTTCCACGCGGCTACCATGACCCATTCTGTCAAATGTCTTAACAGAATCACTACAAGGTATTATACACGACCGAGGAAGGAGAAATGATGATTAAGAAATAGAGTATCAATAGTAGACTGACCAGTTAATATCTAAGGAGCAAGGGCAAACACGTAAAACTCACAGCTAAGTACAAAATGTTAAGTGCCTTAAGAATAAAGAAAATATTAAGCAGAGTGGGTAAAAATTCACCAAAAATACTCCAGGCCCTTCTCTAGACATATTCTCAATGCCAACAACCTTGAACAACTATTTTGCAATGAATAGGGTGTCAGAAAAGTCATATAAACAGCAAAAACATTTGAACTGGTCCATTACCTTAGAGGATGAGTTTATGTTACTAAGCAGAGATGGGAAAGAGAAAGGAATGCTCCCAAATAAAAAGTATGTGTTACACGGGAAAAGAGTCACACAATAGGAGAGAAATATTTTCCAAAGGGGAAATTCCTAAAGACACAGGGTCTGTTTTTAAATATCCTATCTGGCCCCCAAGTATAAAGTGATTCACAGAAATACATAAAATACAAATATAAGTTAGAATATAAGACAGAAAAAGAAACACGATGGGGACATTAAATGGAACCAGAAATACTGATAGTATAAAAATGCCTTTAAAATGCCTACAGGAGCCCTGGCCATGGAGCTCAGTTGGTTTGACTGATATCCCAATATGCCAAGGTTGTGGGTTTGATCCCTGATCAGGGCACATACAAGAATCAACCAATGAATGCAAAAAACAAGTGGAGAACAACAAACCGATGTTTGTTTGTTCTCTCTCTCTAACTCAATATAAAAAAATAAAAATTAGCCCTGGCTGGTGTGGCTCAGTAGTTGAGTGCTGGCCTGCAAACTGAAAGGTCACCAGTTCAATTCCCAGTCAGGGCACATGCCTGGGTTGCCTAGTAGGGGGTGCACAAGAGGCAGCCACACATTGATTCTTTCCCTCTCTTTCTCCCTCCCTTCCCTCTCTCCAAAAAATAAATAAATAAAATCTTTGAAAATAAAAAATAAATAAAAATTAGCCCTGGCCGGTGTGACTCGGTTGGGTGTCTTCCCACAAAATTGGTCGCAGGTTCAATTCTTGGTCACAGCATGTGTAGGCTGCGGTTTCAGATCCTGGATGGGGCTTTTGTGAGAGGTGGCCAATTGAGGTTTCTCTCTTGCATAGATGTTTCTCTCTCTCTCTTTCTCCCTCTCTCTAAAAATAAATAATATCTTTGAAAAATAATAAATAATTAAAATTTAAAAAATTAGTTCTAGGTACCCTTTTTAAAAATGCCTATAGGAGACCTCAACATTCACAAGGTTAACAGCCTAGACTTTCAGCTCTAATGCTTAATTTTTGATGACTGACTAGTTCAATGTATTCACGATTTCTAGCAGCTGATATGGAAATATGATCAGACAGTCACATAACTAAGTGCCACTAAAGTTGAAAAAGGTATTTTTCTGATAAAAGAGAATTATTAGCATTGCTAACAAAAATAAATTTACTCCTGAAGATCCCCTTAAAAAGGACACTATAACATCTTCACAACACCCAAAATGAATTTCACAAAGCTGCTGATATACCTCTACAGATGGAGACAGCAATGATATCACCCAAAGCACAAGTCTGTAAAGACACCTCTATGTAGGGTAGGTGTGCAGCACTCTACATACAGCTTAAGTTGCATTTCAGGGTACCCAAGACAATGGTAATCTATTGCAGGGCAATGGGAGTAAAGAGATCAGCAGGTAGGTAGTTTCAAAACCCCATGAGAATCTAAATGAAGGGACAGATCCTCCCCTCCCTCTACAAATGCACAGATAATGTTGAATATAACTTCAAGGGATAATAGACTATAATATCTATCTGAGACCCCCAGAGAAAAGACTGACTGCAGAGACTTTAATCAATCTTCAAAATATATAATTTAGCCCTGGCTGGTGTGGTTCAGTGGATTGAGTGCTGGCCTGCGAACCAAACGGCTGCAGGTTTGATTCCCATTCTGGGCACATGCCTGGGTTGCAGGCCAGGTCCCCAATACAGGGCGCACAAGAGGCAATCACATACTGATGTTTCTCTCCCTCTCTTCCCTGTGTCTAAAAATAAGTAAATAAAAAAACTATTAAAAATATATACAATTTAATCTTGGCAGAATTGAATATAGTGGCAGCAAATATCAGATTGTATTACCTGGCCAAGGACATAGTACATTCCATATGGTCAACTGAGAGTAAACCTAGGGTAGAGCAGACATAGTCAAAAGCCTTAATGAAGTCTTATGACCAAAGAGGAGACTATCCCAATGGATGTTTAAAATGGCTTAATAGTCTTCATTGACTCATGCAACCACAACCCCCGACCACTCTGGACCTGTTTTAGTTTCCCCTAATGTCCTGGCCTTTTCAAACATCTATTTCCTATTAATTATCCTTTTCTTAGCCTATTTATCACTTCCTCAGTGATGCTTTACCTAATTCCTCCTGCTACAGTGTCCTCAGATTTTATGGTAATTACAAATTTGACTGTCTTCCTTGCTAAACTAATATGCTTTCTATGAGGATCTATTTCTCCAGTGTCTCCCCAACTCAATAGTATTTAAAGCTAGCACTCAAATATTTACCTAAAGAATGAGACCACCTCTGATGAAAAGCAAATTAGCCTTAGACATTTTTTAATCTCCTTTCTGATATGCAAATTTAGCTGAGAATACTGTCAAGGCAGCTAAAACCAAATACCATTGTGAACATTTTCAAAATAAATAATAAAGCATCCACAGAATATATGGATTTGAGCAGTGTTACTTTCTGCTATACTCTCCAAATTAAGCTATTTGTAAAAATGTGCACCCAGGAACTTAAAGAAGCAATTTATAATTAAATGGCAAGGCCACTGTTACTTATTTAAATCTCTCATAAATAATACAACCGTGTCATCTTCATAATAATGCTGCCTTGCCATTCTCTAAAAAGAAAATGCTTCTATTTAGCTCATTCAAAAGTGGTATCAGATTGTAAAGGAACCATTAGAAAAGAAAGTGGCCAGAACACATTTGTTTACTCCAATGTTAATTATTACTTGACCCATAAAGAAATATTCTCCAAGGACCCTAAGAACGATACATATGGTAAATCAAAGTATATCAAAGTTTAGGGCAGAAAAACAAAAATACATTAGGTGTTTTAACAAGAAATTTAATGAGTATTGGGAGCTTACAAAAAACTCCTGGAAGGGCTAAATGAAAGACAACCAGAGAAACCACTGAAACACCAACAGCCCTGAAGCTAGGAGTTCAAGAAAAGTATAGCAATGGTGATCCAGATTCAGAGATGAGCCAAGAAGAAATCACTATACCACTGACCTGCAGATCACATCCAGCGTAACAAGAAAAATAAAAGGCACACACACTGAAGAAGTCAAATTGCATTTATTGGCAGACCACAATAGTGTACATAGGAAATCCTAAATATAAAAATTTACTATCTCTAATAACTCAATTTAGCAAGGCTGAATAATACAAGGTGAAAATACAAAACTCGGCTGTATTTCTATATACTGGGTTGGCCAAAAGTCTGTTACATTTTATGATGGCTCTAGGAGTGCTTAGTTATCTTTAAGTTCATTCGAAATAACTTTGCTAGATTGTATTGTGACAGCTGTCATATCAGGGTACATTTTAGAAAGTGGTGACTTATCAAACTTGGTGAATTTTTGTGCAGCCATTTTAATATTGAAGATGGAAGAAGATACACAACATTTTGGGGATATTATGCTTTATTATTTCAAGAAAGGTAAAAATGCAACTGAAACACACAAAAAAATTGTGCAGTGCATGGAGAAGGTGCTGTGACTGATTGAAGTGTCAAAAGTGTTTTGCAAAGTCTCTTGGTACTGCTGACATTTTGGCCAAATAAATCTTTGCTGTGGGGCTGTCTTATGCATTGGAAGATGTTCAGCAGCACCCCTGGCCTCTTCCCACTAAAAGCCAATAGTGGGAGATAGCTGACATACTTAAAATACCCAAATCAATAAAGTTATTGGTGAAAATGAAAAATGTGTCTTTTATTTTACAGAAAAAACATAATGTACTTTTGGGCTAACCCAATATAAATAATAAATAACTGGAAAATAAAATCGTAAATATAATCTACAACAGAATTTAAAAAACACAAAATACATAGAAATACATTTAACAAAGTAGGTACAAGATCTATACGTGAAAACATATAAACTTCGCTAAAATTAAAAAAAGACCTAAATAAATGGGGAGATATACCATGTTCATAGAATAAAAGTCTCAATATTGTTAAGATGTCAATTCTCCTTAAATTCATTTATATAGTCACTGCAATTCCTCTCAAAAATCACAGCATGCTTTTTTTGTAAAAATAGGTCAAACTGACTTCAAAAGCCAAATCAATTTTTAAAAAGAAAAACAGTTAGAAGGTTTATACTACATGATTTCAAGACTAACTATACAGCAATAATCAAGAAGCTATAGTACTGGCATAGGGATAGACATACAGGTCAAAGTAATAGAATACAGAGTCTCCAAAGAGACCTGTGCAATAGATTGGTCAACAGATTTTCAGCAAAAGTTCCAAGGTAATTCAATAGGAAAAGGACAGTGTTTTCAACAAATGATGCTGGAACAGATTTAATATGCTACAACTGACATCAACCTTAAAAATATTTTGCTAAGTGAAAGGAGCCATACACAAAAGAATCCATACTTCATTATCTCATTTAGATGAAATGTCCAGAAAAACAACTTCACAGGAACAAAAAGTAGATCAGTAGTTTCCTGGATATAGTGCTGAGAAAGGGAAGTGACTACTAATGGGCACAAGATTTCTTTCTGAAGTGATAGAAATGTTTTAAAATTACATTGTGCTGAAGGTTGCACAACTCTGAATGTACTGAATGGTATACTTAAAATGAGAAGATTTTATAATATGCAAATTAAACCTCAGTAAATGTTATTAACAATAGACTTCAAGGGGGAAAAAGGAGAGACTAAGTTCTTGGAAATTAGAAATATAATTGCTAAAATGAAAAACTGAATGGCCAGTTAAAAAAACTCAACAGGCATGGTTGAAGACCAAGTCACAAATATGGAAAAAAGGGAGAAAGAAATCTCTACAACACAGTAACAAAAGATAGAAAGTAGACAATCTAAAAATTAAAAGGCAAAGAAACAAGATTAAAGAGTTCAAACACCTAACTACTAAAAATTCCAAAGACAATGTAGAAGAACGTAGAGGATGACAAAACAATAAAAAATGGAAATTTCTGAGCTCAATACAGACCTAAGCCTTCAGCCTGAAAGAGCTCATTAATAATCTAAAACAATGAATGAAAAAAAGTTATACTTAAGACACACAGGGGTAAAAATTTAGAACTCCAATTACACAGAAAATCCTTTAGAACTTCAAAAAAGTATTACAAACAAACAAAAATTATACTGACATTAGTCATTCTCATCACTGTTTCCTCAATGAGGAATTCTGGACAATGGAAGAACGTAACAATGGAACAATGACATCAAAGTTCGATGGGAAAAAATTTTCAGCCCAGAATTCAATTCCCAGAAAACCAAACAATCAAATCTGAGGACAAAATAAAGGCATTTTTCAATATGCAAAGACTCAAAATTTACCACCCACACACTCTTCATAAAAATTAAGAAATACAAGAAAACAACATAGGTTAGGAGAGAAATGATAGTTGAGTATGTGATAGAACTAAGCATTAACTACATGAAGGTAGAAGGGAGTAAGATTTTGATGTTTAAAGACAATTCTTCAATAGGCAAAGCTTCAGTGGTGAGAATTACAGGCTTCTTTCCAGTTCCAAAATCATGTCTTGGTATTATAATGAGTATATTAACATAATCATATAAATGAGACTAAACAAACACAGACAACTTATTTCAATTATAAAAGAGAAGTGGCCCTGGCTGGTGTGGCTCAGTGGACTGAGCACCAGCCTGCAAACCAGAAGGGAGCCAGTTCAATTCCCAGTCAGGGCACATGCCTGGGTTGCAGGCCGTGTCCCAGATGAAGGGCATGCAAGGGGAAACCACACATCGATGTTTCTCTCCCTCTCTCCCTCCCTTCCCCTCTCTCTAAAAATAAATAAATAAAATCTTTTAAAAAAAGAGAGAGAAGATAAATGTTATAAAAAGATTTTGTAGCCCTGGTTGGTGTGGCTCAGTGGACTGAATGCCGGCCTGTGAATCAAAAGGTTGCAGGTTGTTTCCAGTCAGGGCAGGTGCCTGGATTGCAAGCCAGATCCCTGACTGGGGGCCTGCAAGAGGCAACCAATTAATGTATCTCTCAGGCACTGATGTTTCTCTTCCTCTCTTTCTCCTTCCCTTCCCCTTTCTCTTAAAGTAAATAAAATCTTTAAAAAAAATTTTGTCAGGAGCTGGGAATCACTAAAGGGTAAGTGAGCTAATTTCTTTACCTTTCATAGCAGGGACTTCTACATCAGGTTGATAAATCATTTTATTAATTGTAATAAAAACAACCATTAGAACAATTATAAATATGTAGTAAAAATTTTTAAAAGCAGCTGAATTTTAAATTCCTCATCTTTTATACTGAGAAGTTAAATAAACTCATGAATTAAGAGGAACCATATAAATTATATTGAAAAGTATAAGCATGAGCCCTGGCTGGTGTGGCTCAGTGAATTGAACACCAGACTGCAAACCAAACGGTTATGGGTTTGATTCTAAGTTAGGGCACACACCTGGGTTGTAGGCCAGGTCCCCAGTAGGGGGTGTGCAAGAAGCAACCACACACTGATGTTTCTCTCCCCCTCTTTCTCCTTTCCTTCCCCCCTCTCTAAAAATAAATAAATAAAATCTTTTAAAAAATAAAAGTATAAGCATGAATTATAAATTCCCTCTGGAGAATGGAAAAGGGGGGGTGGTAGATGGGACTTACTTTTCACTGTATTCTCTTTTCTCAAAATTTATATTTTTGCCAGGAATATGAAATATTTTTATAATTTAAAGAATTGTTTTAATAAAAAGTAAACTGTGTTTTAGCAATGGAATACTGTGTAGGTGTTTGAAAATAACAAAATAAGTCTCTACACACCCATACATGAAGATGTCTACAACTATATTAAGTAAAAAAATAAGATGATGAAAAATGCATTAAAATAATACCGTTTACAATAAAATGTTTGATACAGTCACTTTGGAAGACAACTTGGCAGTTTCACATCAGTTAAACAGTCTTCCCCTAGCACCAGCAATTGTACTCATAGGTACTTAACCATGTGAACGGAAAACCTAAGTTCCCACAAAAACCTGTACACAAATGTTTACAGCAGCTTTATCCATAATCACTAAGAACTGGAGGCAAGCAAGGTAGCCATGTTACCCCTCAACATGGAAATGGACAAGCAATCTGTGGTACAATGGAATGTACACAGCAGAAAGTACTGAATGAAATACTATCCAGTGACAAACAGGAACAAGCTACTGATTCATGCAGCAATATAGCTGAATCTAAATCCGTTCTGCTAACTGAAAGAAGCCACACCCTAAAAGCTACATATGACACATGGAAAAGGCAAAACTACAGAAGCAGAAAATGAATCAGTAGTTGCCAGGGACTGGTGGAGGGGAAAGTGGCAGACTGTAAGGGGACACATAAAGGAAACTTTAGGGTGTTGTAAGTGTTCTGTATGGCCCTGCAGTGGTGGATACATGATTTTATGCCTTTGTCAAAACCCACAGACATGTATATCTCAAAGAATGAACTTGGATATGTGCAAAATAAATTTTAATAATCAAAGAAGACAGCACAAAAACTAATGGCAAATGAATCTAGCTGTACTACAAATGTACTACATAATTTCACTAAAAGAGCTGGAGGAAAAGGAGCTGACCTAAGTAATGCTGGAAATTAATGTTTTGGTTGTAAACTGAGAAGATAAGGACAAAAAGAACTGTACATTAAACACCGTACTCCAGCTCTAAGTTTGTTTTCCACAAGGGTATGGAATAACAATTCTAAAACTGCTTTTCAATAAATGAGTTTCTCACTGCCTGAGAGGGAAGTTACAGAAAAACAAGAAGGCTAGAATAAACACTCTGGTACTTTATTGGAGTGAGGAACATCAATATGAACCCAAAGTGTAGCTTGATATATACACACAGATGGATGTACAGAAACATCATGGATATGTACACACCTGGGTTAGTATAAATAAATACACTGCCAATCCCTGTCTTATAAACTAATGACGCTCCAGCAGCAAGGAGCACGTCCAGTGCCCACATCTTGGTTTCTGGATACCATTCTGGAGAACTAGCCAATTCTAAGGCTGGGACTGAAAAATGTAAGATAAGTCTGATACAGCCTGTAGTCATCAGAAAATAAGAAAGTGTCAAAAGGACATAGGAACCAATCTCTGGAAGAACTCTCAATGACCAAAGTTGGAACAATTTAGGAACAAAACGGATATGTGGTTCATTTTATGTGTCAACTTGGCTAGGCCACCACCGTACCCAGATAATTGGTCAAACATTACCCCAGATGTTTCTGTGAAGGTATTTTTTAGATGCATTTACAATTTAAATCAGAATTCTCTGAGCACAGGCTACCCTCTATAATGTGGGTGGACCTCATACAATCAGTTGAAGGCCTTAATTTTAAAAAAAGACGGGACTCCCCTGAAGAAATTCTGCCAGCTGACTGCCTTCAAAGTTGGACTGCAACATCAACTCTGCCCTCAGTCTCCAGGCTGCCAGGCTACCCTACAGATTTTGGACTTGCCAGTCCAAACCAATAATGTGACTGACATATGTACCTTATATATGGAGGTATATATGTACCTCCATCCATCCTACTGGTTCTGTTTCTCTGAAGAAGTCTAATACAAATTTTAACCCAGAGTATAAAATAAAATATGTAAGTCCACACTGAATATAGATGATTGACTTAACAAATAAATGGGGAAGAAGTGACAAATCTTCCTCAGAGAAGAACTCCAAATAATATAAATAAATATCCTTCCCACCAGAAGGTAGAGCCTAGTCCCTCCTTCCCATATGAAAGCGGGCCGGACTTCTAAAAGGAAAAACAGCAACCTAACAACGGAACCCCTGACCAACACTGCCTTGACCACGTGGTCCAGGCTCACATCATCAGCGTCCTCCTGTGGCTCTCATGCACCACCACCATGTGGTAAGGGTGCTTCACCTCTGCGGCATCCTTTCTGAAAACCCAGAAACCAACTCTAATAATGTGAAAAACATTAGATAGACCGAATTTGAAGAATACTCTGCAAAATACCTCAGTATTCCTTAAAATGGTAAAAGACATAAAAATCAGGGAAACTGAAACTCTCACTGAACAGAGGAGACAAAAAAGACATAACAACTTAAGTGCAATGTAGTAACCTGTATAAGCTCCTAGAACAGAAAAGTGGAGAATAGACATCAGGTAAAAACTATGGAAATCTGAATAAAGTATGGACTTCAGTTAATAACAATGTATCAATACTGGTTCACTAATTGTGATAAATGTACTATACTAAGACGTAAGATGTTAACAGGAAAAACTGGGTGCAGGTTATATAGAAATTCTCTATACTATCTTTATAACTTTTCTGTAAATCTAAAACTGTTCTAAAATTACATTTTTTCCTATTTTTTTTTTAGAGAGAGGGGAAGGGAAGTAGAAAGAGAGAGAGAGAAACATCAATGTGCAGTTGCCTCTTGCACTCCCCCTACAGGGAACCCAGCCCACAACCCAGGCATGTGCCCTGACTGGGAATCAAACATGTGACCCTTTGGTTCATAGGCCGGCAATCAATCCACTGATCCACACCAGCCAGGGCTAAGTTTATTTTTTTAAAAAAACCTGTCACAATGGTATTGCTTCCTCAACAGCAATACCAGACGCCTTAGACCCTGAAGAGGGCAGCAGGAAGCACAGTATCTTTGCCGAAGCCACTGCTGCACCTGCAAGAGTTAAATATAAACCAAGCTGGGTAACAACAGTTTTGTTCTATTTCCACCAAGCAAATACTAAGGGTAGAAGCAGCAGCAAAAGGTATAATCCTAAGGGAGAGATATAAAAACAACCAGGGAAGACATAAAAAAAAATCCAGTATTTCCCTGAGGAATTACCACACCGTAGATGTTCACAGCAGTTTTAAAAAAGAAGTCAGCATAGCCTAAAGCCCTATGCTTCTAATGATGACAATGTAAACCATCCTATGCCCTGTTAAATACAAAAAGATAAAACGTTATCCTGTCATTACTGAGGGCTAAGGATGATTAAGGAAGGTCTCAGAAACACTTCTCTTTACATAAGCCTTAGAGCAGATGTTTCAGCTTTAGAGTTCCACAGAAGATGAGAAACGAACTCAAAATATCAGGTGAGGCATGAGCAACAGCACCTTCATTAACAAAAGTCGCAGTTCTCAGAGTTGAACTAACAGGGCGCTAACATATAAAAAGCAGTTTTGAAAATAAAGTGACCTGGGTTTGAAATCTATTTCTGCCATTTCTTGCTAAATAAACTTGGAGAAGTAACTTCTTGATCTAATGTTAGGTTGCTTTAAGAGAATCAAATATGTGAAAGTACTTTTAATGAACTCAACTCCCAACAGTATGGTTTTCACTAATATCCTTAATACTAAAGGTTCTCCCTCTCAGAATTTCAGTTTACTAAAAAAGCAACAAAATGAAATGAACAGAAAAATAATCAAATGTTAAACGAGGCTGCAAAGGGATGACTGATGTTCCAGCATATGTATGCTTTATCTTTTCCAAATCCATAATAAACGTGTTCATTTGTAATTACAAAAATTATTTTAAAACATACATTTGTTAACTTTCCTCCAGAACATCTTGATTTAGGTTACCTGACATTTATTTTAAATAATTTGACTCAACCTCAAAAAACTAAGAAAATCAAAGGAACACAGGACCTCACAGACACTCTACGACCTAAGCAGGAAAGGGACCATGGGATCACCACATTTTTATATTCTCTATGTAGACCTAATTTAAATGCTGTTAAAGGAAAGGCTCAGAGACTAATGAAGTCTAGTTGTCTTGGTTCTGCTATTGTGAATAAGCCAAACTCAATTTCCTCTTCTGGAACATGTAGTCAGCCACCTGGGTAGGAAGCCTAAGGTAGCGAAGGTAGAGGACCAGAGAGAAACTTTGAAGACACGGGGAGGGGGAAGACTAGAAAAGTTGGGGGGGCCACTTTAATTTCTGTGGTAATCTGTAAGTTCTAAAGAGTTAGGAAAACAACAGTAGTAGTAGCTGGAGTAGATAAACTGTTTTCAGAGAAAAAGAATGACCTTGCTGAGGCAATGTAGGTGGTTCCAACAATTGTCTTTGCTCAAAGCTACACTTTAAACAAGTAAAAGGGGGGCTGGGGGGCTAGACATGAAAAAGTGGCAAGAATGTCTATACTACTATGGCAAAGTATCTATATTCTAATTATTAACTAGTATTTTTTATAAAAGTCTACTTTCCCCACTAGAAGGGGAAGCCAGGGATTGTAACATGAATCTCGGTATCCCTAGGGTCTGGCATGTAGAAGAAATTAAATGTTTACTGAATGGAAGTATTCTAATTGTTTCACTTTCTACCTTAAAAGATTTAGTTCATATGTGCTTAAGTTCTTAGTAGTATCATAGTTCTGATCCATTCAATAAATACTTATTGTTTGCCTGGTTCTAAGCTTCTGTGGTATGTGAGTCAATAAGCAAAAACAAAAATCTCTGTCCTCATGGAGAGAATGTCATCAAAGTGTCATATTCCACACTGTCCAAAGCAGTGCTACTCAAAGTGTGCTTCATGAATTGGTGCCAATCCACCAAACTGTTACTGGTCCAAGACACAGCAAGCTAGAGTAAGCACTTGAAACTCATATAGAAATCTGAAAGTCATTTTAAATAACGAACCTAATGTTATAAAGTATGGGTTCAAGTCTGTCTTCATTTAATTTTTAATAATGTATTTTTATTGTTTTTCAAAGTATCACTACATAATGAACTGGAAATTTTTTAAAAAACTAGTCTTTCACCACAGATAATTTTGAGGAGCACTGGTCAAATGCACTTTGATCACATGACTTCCCTCTCCTGAAATAGAATTCTACACTTCAACATTTTTAAGGTCTTCCACAAATACCAGCCTTTCAAAATATTATTTTCCCACTAGTTCGGTGTATCATATATTCTAACCACATTGAACTGCTTTCAGCACAAGCCTTCTATCTTGCTTGCTCTTTTCCCTCAGCCTTAAATATTTTCTCTTCTGTGCGATCAAAATTTATATCCTTTTAAAGTCAAGCACAAATGACACTAACTTCTCAGGGCTCTCCATGAACCAGACAGGTAGAAGCACGCTTTCCCTGACTTACTCTAACTCTTTAAAGCGGCCCTCTTCATGAGATTTTCTGCAGATTACAAATTCCTGGAATACAAAAACAATAACTTGCTCATTTGGTATCCCTATAACACACAACACAGGTATCCAATTTGCTGAATGAATGCTGTTAAGAGACAGTGTTACATGTGCGTAAATGAGCTTCACTCAAGAGATCAGAATATTCTCTGAAATTATACCACAAATTGTGTGTTCACTTTCCTCAGGAAAAAAGTTTTTAGCTCTCTTATTACAGATTCTCTAAGGAATCTAAGAAACCCTGAAGTGTTAAAGAAACCACTTACTGATAAAAGGCTCAGGTTTCATCAGCAGACAGACCTATTTCTGCTGGCCAGCTCCAACAGGCTTACCTTGGGGAAATTACCAAATATAATATAAACCTCAATCTCCTTATTTCAAAAAGGTGTCAATATTACTTCAAAGACTTGATGTGAGAACTGAATGTGACTATGAATGGAAAGACCTAGGATCATGAGTTTGACTGTCGTCAGGGCACATGCCTGGGTTGCAGGTTTGGTCCCTGGTCAGGGGCACATACATACAAGAGAAAATAACCAAATTGATGTTTCTCTCTCACATCAGTGTTTCTCTCCCTCCCTTCCTCCCTCCCTCCCTCTAAAAATAAATATATTTTTTTTAAATTACATATTAGTGGTGAAAGCTGTGGGGGGAGGTGGGGCACACTGGGGCTGGGTAGAAGGGGACAAAAAAAGGCGGAATGGAAGGCACATGTAATAGCGTCAATAATGTAAGTACATACATACATACATACATACAAATTAATGCCAACCCTTGAAAGCTATGATCAGACTACTTACTTTCTTAGAAATCTTCAAGGTTAGTTGTCTTTCAGAAAACTCCTATTTGTTTTAAATCTGTCTTCATTAGATTTCTGCCTGCCAAGCCAAGTAATTCTAATTACTGTTTTCTCTACACTGACAAATGCAAAAAAATTTTTAAAGTATATAATCTGCCCTGGCTGGTGTGGCTCAGTGGATTGAGTGCTGGCCTGTGAACCAAAAGGTAGCCAGTTTGATCTCCAGTCAGGGCACATGCCTGGGTTGAGGGCCAGGTCCCCAGCTGGGGGTGTGCAACGGGCATGTGCAACGGGCAACCAATAGATGTGAGGGGATGTTTCTCTCCCTTTTTTTTCCTCCTTCTCCTCTCTCTAAAATTAAATAAAATCTTTTTTTTAAGTATATAATCTAAGACCCTCGCTGAGTAGCTCAGTTGGTTAGAGCAATATCCCAATACACCAAGGTTGTGGGTTCCATCCCCAGTCAGGGTACAAACAAGAATCTACCAACAAATGCATAAATAAGTGGAACAACAAATCAAGGTTTCTCTCTTTCCAAAATAAGTAAATTAAATTTTTTTTTTTAAATACATAGTCTAGTCCTGGCTGGTGTGGCTCAGAGGATTGAGTGCCACCGGCCTGTGAAGCCAAGGGTCCCCACTTTGATTCCCAGTCAGGGCAGATGCCTGGGCTGCAGCAGAGCCCCCGGTGTGGGATGTGCAGGAGGCAACCACATACTGATGTTTCCCTTCTCTCCCTCTCTTTCTCCCTCCCTTCCCCTCTCTCTAAAAATAAATAAATAAAATCTTTTAAAAAATAAAATAAAATAAAGTACATAGTCTAATATTCTTAAGAGAACTGACATCTTGATTCAGCTATATCCCAAACTGAACTGAGCCCATTAAAACAACAGCATTTTACTTCCTCTGAAGCAAGAGAACATGCATGCCAGCTTACCATAAATCAGTGTACCGCCCCCAAACAAAAAAAGCTTGCACTTAAGTACCCACGACCAAATAATCCAAGGACTAAAACTCACCTTAATGCAAACACTCTTCACCAGAGACAAAGAAGCCACAAGCAACAATATTGTGGTAGTGAATGCATTTTCAGTTTCCACACTAGATAGCACTCCAATAATCAAGGCATCTAAATTTATAATTATATGCAGACTATCACCAATTACAATGTATATCAACTTATATAAAGTATATAATAAAACTATGCATTTTGGTACTACTTTACAGTAAATACAATGGTTATATTAATATACTAAAACCTACAAATTATAGCATTTACTTCAACAGTTTAATACATTCAGCAGTTATTTTAGAAAGTGGTCATCCATTATAAAAGACTA
>VMDR010014540.1:0-23411 GCA_007922815.1 Macrotus californicus | reverse complement strand
TTGTCTTGTTTCTGATCTTAGGGGAAAGCATCTAGTCATTCACCATTAAATATGACTTTAGCTGCCCACCCCTGTTTTTAATATGTCAGAATCTATAGTTATTCTTCTAAGACTTGTGTTGTTTAGCATTTACTTTTAATAGTTTTATTATTAAAAGGGTATTGGGCAGTATGTAATCTCTGCTACCTACTTTTCTCATTGAATTTGATATTTTGTAGATATGGCCACATTGTCGAAGTGGCTGTGGTTTATTCATTTTGACTGTTACATATTTCATTGTGTAAATATATCACATTTTATTTAGCCATTAATTGTTTCCATGGTTTTGTTATTCTGAAGAGTGTTGCCATGAATATACTTACCAATGTCTCCTAAAGTACATTTGTAAGAATTTCTGTTGGAAATACACTTAGGCATAGACTTGCTATGGGAAGATTCAATTTTATAAGATAATGCCAAGTTGTTTTCTAATGTGATTCTACAAATTTATATTTCTATTAGTAATATATAAAAGGTTTTCTGATCCATTTTTTCTTTATCCCTTTGCATTGATGGACTCTTATTTTTGCTCCTAAGATGAAAATAAAATCATATTACATCTGGAGCTTGATTTGCATCTCCCTGATGACTTAATGGGCTGAACATCTTTTCAAAGATGGGCTTCATTCAACATTGAGTGGGTGTTTCCTGGAGGTGCTGATTTTCCTGCACTTTCCAGCTTCACATGTGTGGACTCTGAGAGTTCCCACTGGCACTGGAGGAGCCCAGAGGCAGACAGAAAAGATGCTCATGCTCACTGCATCCAGATTCTGCCAGCTTGAAGTCAGTCCCAGCTCCACAGAACTGTCTATCTTGGCATGGCTGAAATCAGGGGTGAAGCTTAGAAGATTTGAGTTGGGGAATCTGTGGCATCTTCTACAAGCTTGTATTTGTTGTTTCCCTCTTTGATCCAAAAACAAGAGTTTAAAAAAATAATACATTAGTTTATCCCATTATATTTAATGATATGATAGGGTACATTTGTACATTCTCAGTTCTGTTATATTATTTTATATTATGCTTTCTGATTTTAATGGTTCCTTTAAAATTCTTTTATTTCATGGTCTGTATTTCTGTGGTTTGCTTTGTGTATTGGTTTTCCCTTTAATAATTTGTACTATTTATGAAGTATTTTTAGTTCCTTTAGTGCTTTCCTTAAAATGATATACAATATTCTTTTAGGTTTCATTTTTTGAATTATAGCTTAAGACGTTTTCCCACCAAAGAAAACAGGGAGGTTAATTTCCTTCCTCCACCTTACTTCCTCCCATGTCTTGTTTGTATTATCGGTTCCTTTACACTTTAAAAAATATCCTCGTACATCGATTGCTTTATTTATCAGCTTCTGATGTGTTGATCCCCTTCTGCAAATGTCAGGATATGTTTGTATTGATCCTGCTTGGAACCTAGGCTACATTTTTCATATAAGAACTCACATATATTTTCAATTCTGGAGGACCACCAACTAATGTTCTTCAAATATTGTCTCTCCCTATCCTCTCTACTTCTTCTAGAACTTCTGTTACACCTGGTGGGAGACCCTTCTCTTGGGCTCCTCTTCCCTCACCTGCTTTGTTGGTTTTCACTCTGAGCTCATCTTTAGAGGTGCTGTTTCCCATCTGATTTCTTGTTCGCCTCTGCCACTGTCCTCGGCATTTCCCTCATCCTGGGCAGACTTTGTCATTATTTTCCTTGGGATCTTGTACCTGGTGAGTGGTGCAGCTTTGGGACTGTCTGTGCAGATTTAGAGCCCTGACTACCCTCAGGTGTCTCCTGTCTCACTCATAGCCTGGGGAGGTTGGCTCACTTTTGTGAGGGCTGGGTGGTAGTTTTCTGGTTTTCATTTTACTGAGGGGACAGTTTTCCAGGCTCCTGGCTATGTGCAGAAAGATCGTTACTAGCCCCTTTTGTGCACAGGGCCTGCTGTCTCACCTCCTCATCCCTCGTGGATCCTAAAACATAGCATTTTATTCAGCTACTCCACCTCTGTGGGCCATTTGATGTTAGCTCCTGCTCACTGATCTGGCTTTGATTGTTTTTGTCTCGGCCTGGGAGGCTTTTCTCTTCTTGCTTTCAAGTTCATTGATGTGGTTGTGCATGAGTTTGTGTTGTGTTTTGGCCAGGATTTCTTCATGTTTGTCGTGGGAGAGACAGTGTTGGTAAAGATGGGGAGGGTGCTTTCTTCAGCATCTTCACCCTCCACAAAAAGCAGAGGTGATGGTGATTCTGGTTGGAGAAGCCAGCCCTCAGGCCTGGGCAGCCAGCAAGAATGCTAAGTGCAGAAGTCCTGAGGGCACCTGAGAAGGAAAGCTGGCAGGTGACTCCTGAGGGACACAGGTGAGAGGCACGGTGGCCATGAGAACTTCTGCATGGTGAGTTGAGCTGGGGTGGCTAATACGCAAACCCAGGTAAGCTGTCAGACTGCGCGGTGGTTACCAGGAATCTTCAGGAACAGCCATGATATGCTCAGTTGCCATTTTGTGGAAATAAGGAAAGGGATTTACCTTCCACATTAGGGACTGCTCCAAATGCAAAGATAAAAGTAGAAACATCAATAATTTTTCAGAAGTAGAAAATTGGAACAATGCTGTCTCTCAAGAATCTTCATAAGTTTGGGTAGGACACTGAATTGCCACAGGATATGAGGTAAAGTTTGGGCAAATTTTACTTACTCATCAAGGAGTGGGTTGACTTCTAGGTTACATATGATGTCACATCTCCTGCCTTGTTTAGTCTACACGACAACACTGTAAACAAATAAAACTATCTCTCTACAAGTATTCTAGAGCCATGGTTCTCATTCACAGACAATTTCCCCCACCAACCTAGGGGACATTTGGTAATGTACAAGGCATTTTTTGATGAACACAGCTTGGGAAGGCGAGGATATTACTGGTATCTAGTGGGTGGGGGACAAGGATGCTGCTAAATATCCTACAGTGCACAAAACAGGCCCCACAAACAAGAATTACCCACCCCGAAATGTCAATAGTGCTGAGGTTAAGAAACCCTGATCTAGAGTTGGTAACCAATGCTTAGGGACTTCAAGTAAGTGGCATTACATCACAGAACTGGAAAATTAGGAATAACAATGATACCTCTCATTAATTAACAGCTGCCTTAGTCTGCTTGAGCTGCCATTAACAAAATACTACAGGCTGGGTGATGTAAACAACAGAAATTTATTTTCTCCCAGTTCAGGAGGCTAGCAGTCCAAGATCAAGATGCCAGCATGGTCAGTTTCCAGTGAGGGCTCACTTCCTGGCTTGCAAACAGCCACCTTCTCGCTAGTCCTTGCTTGGCCTTTCTTCTGTGTGTGCGCTTCCAGTGTGGGCAGTGCAGGTGCTGGGGAGCTCTGGTGTCTCCTCATATAAGGACATGCATCCTGTTGGACAAGGGCCCCATCCTTAAGGCCTAATTTTCTCTTCATTATCTTCTAAAGGCCTTATGTCCAAATAAAGTCACTTTGGGGGTTAATGTTACAACATATGAATTTAGTTGGGACACAGTTTGGTCCATAGCAACTTCTCTCTCAGTGCCAAACATTATTTTAGGTACTTTCTGAATGCTGTTATTATCATTCCATTACAGAGATGTGGACACTGAGATGCAGGGGAGGGTCAGTGATTCACTCAGGGTCACAAGAGCATGAAGGTGCTACCAGGATGCATGCACAAGTGGAAGGCTATAGAACTTGTGCTTGCAACCTCTGGGCTGCCCTTCTCGGAGGAGCTCATGTGTGAATCTAGGTTTCCCACCCTGCCCTAAGTTCTGCCCTGTACCTCTTTTTACAAATTTATAGCCCAAGACACAGACTCAGAATAAATAAAATAAAGCTCTCACCACAGCTTGAACATAGGCCAAAGATTTGTTTAATGTAGCTAAAGGAACGAGTCTTTTCTCCCTGGACAGATATCACAGGTAGGCTCATGTACGTCCATTCCAGCTAACCTCCCCCAAAGTTGGGGGCTCTGGGGCAGTGCAGTCCTAGAGCCAGCACTTGGGGCAGTGGCTTCCTGATCTCCAGGTCACATACAGACAATGTGACTCTTTGAGCCAGCAGTTGGGGCCTCCAGCCTTCTACTGTGGTGGACAAAGTAGCTCCTCCAGCAAGTCGGTTGGGCAGTGGCATTCTGGAACTCATTCCTGGAAGCTGTGCCTGCAGTCGCCCCCTCCAGTCTCTCCATGGACGTTGGAAGTACCTAATATATTTACCAAATCTCTTTCTGCTTGATCTAGCTAGTACTGTCTATGCTGATATATGTGGACAGATACATGTGTGATGGGGAGGGGGTAGCAACTGAAGGCAGGTTACTGGGCAGGGATCTGAGGTCCTGGGGAGAGTGGGAATGCTGGCAGTATTTCTCTTGAAGATCACAATGGGATACAGAAAAAAGAAAAAGATACTGTTGCGGGAGGTGGAACATCTAAGTTCCTAATCACATCTCTTCTCTTTGCTTGAGGGATAAACTCTGGCAAGTCTATTCCTCTTTCTTGGACTCAGGAGTCTTCCCTGGTCCCACTCTCAATTCTGGCATTCTGTGGCATGGGGCCAGAATAACCAAAAGAACTGGTAGGTGTTGCGAATGCAGGCTAGGATTTTCAGCAGAACCCTCTTTAAATGTCACTGTGCAAGGCTTTCCTACTTAAAGAGAGATTGACAGCCACAAGCTACCTAAGGAGATTGTTGCTCTGCTCCTTCTCTCAGCAGACAGAGCATCTCACAGGCTGGAAATCAAGAGGTGCCTCGGGGAAAGGAGGCGGAAGTAAACGGCACCATTTACCAACTAGTCACAGGTCTGGGCTCTGACAAGAAGCAATTCTTCATGACAAGGCTTCTGAAGAAAGGGGCAATGGGCTCAGGGCCCCAGTGGAGCTCCCCCCTGGGATCCCCATGAGAAGGGGTTTCGATTTCTATGCTACCCCCTGCAGGCTGCCTCCTCTTAGCTCGGGACCGTGGTGGCTCTGAGAAAACAATCAGAGGAGAGGGCACTGGCTGGAAGTGGTGGAAAGATCTTAGGAACTGGGGACAAGGGACCTGGTTCTAATCCCTGCTCTGCTGCTAGCTTGCTGTGTGACTATGAGCAGCCTGTTCTCATTTTGTAAAGGGCAGGGACTCTCTGCTCTGTTTGATCCTTTATTCTCAGTAACTGGAACAGTGCCTGACACATAGCAGATTTTCAATCAATGTTATTAGTTGAAAGAATGAAATGAATTCTGTAGCAATGGCAAGACCTGAGAATGGGGTTAAGCACAAAGGAAGGCCAAGTTCTAGCGGTGCTTTACTTAAAGCTCCCTAGCTGCCCTGTGGAGGATGAAATGGAGGGAAGACGAGCATCAGGAAAACTGATAAGGAGGCTGCTGCAATGAAATAATGAATGTAAAATGAGAGACAAATGAGCTGAGTGCTATGAGTTTTACACCTTGCAAATGCTTTTGTGCACTCTTTATACATACATTATCTGATGCCCTCTTTACAAAGGCCTGGTAATGGGGACAGGGCAGAGATTGGTGTTCAGCTTCTGCAGACATGGAAGTTAAAATCCAGACAGGGGAAGGGCATTGTACAAGCTGGGGAACTGGAGAGTAGCAGACTCAGGACTCTAATCAGGACATGAGAATATACTTATCGCTAGTCGTCAGAGAAATGCAAATTAAACCACAGTAAAATACATTCAATGACATCGCTAAAATAAAAAGACTGATCACAACAAACATTGGAAAGATGCATACCTGCTAGTGGGGTGTAAAATGGTGCAACCACTCTGGAAAACAGTTTAGCAATTTCTTATGTTAAACATTCATTTACCATGTGGTCTGGAAATTCCGCTCCTAAGTATATCCCCAAGAAAAATAAAAATGTGTTCCCACAAAGTTGTCCATAAATGTTAATAGCTACTTTATTCGAAAAGCCAAAAAACCTATATATACAACCATCTATCAATGGGTGAATGGATAAACAACTCATATTACCCTATAATGGAATACTACTCAGCAATAAAAAGAACAGAATTACTGGTATAGGCAACAAGATGAATCTCAAAAACAGAATCTGGGCATAAGAAGCCAAGCATCCAAAAGTAGGGATTATGTTCTATGATTCCATTTATATGAGACTCTAGAAAAGTCTAACCTATAGTGATAGGAAGCGGAGCATGGTTGCCTGGAGCTGGGGGTGAAAAGAGAGATTGCATGCAAAGTAGGAGGAAGCTTTGGCGGGGGTCGGGGGAGGTTGGTGATCAGAATGCTTTGAATCTAATTATGGTGGTGATTGCATTTATTTAAGCTTGTCAAAGTACCCCTTTGAGTGGGTGTGGTTTATTATGCTAAAATCATACCTTGATCAACTGATTCTTCCTCAGGCTTATCCTGGCTCCTGTAGCCTCGGAAAGAGGGAGTTGTGTAGGGCCCATGGCCACCCACCTGACCTGGGGCTGGAGAGCCCCAACCCAAAGCACCTGTAGGGCTCTCTCCGTGCGTTAGGATCACAGAGCCAGGCAGGCACCAAGGGTGTACCTGTGGCTGCCTTCCCAGCCTGTTCCCATCTGTACTTCCACATCAAGTGTCCATCTTGGTGAGAGGCCTTGCAGAAGGGAACAGCTTTTACTGTCACCCGCTCAGAGACAGCACTCTGGCTGCAGGCTGAAAGGCAGCCCCTGTTCCCTGAATAACTTGGAGTCTTGAGTGTGACTGGCTTTTGCTAGGGAAGGCCCCAGTAACACAAAGGCAGGCAAAGCCATCTCCATCAGCCTTGACTCCTGGAGATGAGAGGCCAAAGTCAAAGGTCAGCCTTGGGATCTGTTCCCCTCAAAAACACAGAAAGCTTACCTGCAAGGCTGCCTTTGTACCTGGGAGGCAGTGGCTTTTGGGGATTCTGGGAGTCCTTCCCTTTCTCCTGACTCAGCAAATGCTCCTGCAAGGAGGGCTGTAGTTATGAACATTGACACTGGGCAGTATTTGGTCTGGAGAAAATGTTCCTCACTCAATGGGAAGGAGAATCCCAGGGAGAGAGCGGAGAAGGGTAGGGCACCCATCAGGAGGGAGGGAGACCACTGGGAGGGGGAAATCAGCTGGCAGGAGAGTCCAAAGTGAAGACAGGCCCTATTGATAGGCAGTCTACATCTTGTAGAGCCTTCTTTTAATTGTCTGCTTTACCTTCTCTGACCTTGGAGGACGAAGGTGTTCCCTGCTCTGGGATCCCATGTTAGTCCAGACCTGGCTCCAGCTGCCCTCCAGCTACTGTGTCTTTGTTCTTTCTTGCCTCCATGCCTTTGCTCACACAGTCCCTTTCACCTGGAAGGCCCTTCCCTCATTCTAATTTGCATTCCAGTCTCAACTCCAGAGACTTCTGAAAGCCTTCCTTGATTGTCCAGCAGAAGTTATTATTTCCTCCTCTGAGCTCAGAGAACACTTGTCTTGTTCAGCCCTTTATTTCTGGGTTTGTTTTCATGACCAGCTAGTCCCCTTCCAAGCTGGGATCTTCACAAGGGCACAGCCTGCTTCCTTTTAAACTCCCATCCTGAGCCCTCACGCCTATGCAGCCCAGGCACCCAGGAAGTGCTTGTTGAGGAAATGAGTGCCCTTGGTCTGTCCTTGGGCACTGCTTCTCTGTGGATACTGCACGCTGGGAGGGCAAGTCCCATCTGCATATGGGCAGCTGAACACTGGCATTTGGGGCAGGACCCTGGGGTTTGCTCTCGTAAGGCAGGCTGGGCAGCCAAAAAGGGGCAGGCTTGGAAGCCGGAATCAGCCTGCTAAGCCTGTGATATTTACCAGGCTGACAGTTTCCCAGCCAAAGCAGCCGGGAGACAGAGAATAACTGGAGAAAGTGGGTCATCTTGACTCTTATTCAAGGCACCAGGGAGAGCCCTGGGGTTTAGCCACGGCAGTGATGGAGACTGATCCTGTCATTTGCTTGGATCCAAATGAAAGGGATTAGTGACTGCACTAATATACTAATTTTCCATGCAGCACAGGACAAGAGGAGTCAGTGGAGATTTAAACAATTTGTGTGTGCATGTGTGTGTATACTACAAATACATAGACACCACCCATGTCCACATGTGGCAATGTTCAAATGCAAATATCCACAAATGTCTGATAGAATGAAGAAAATGTATAGGTTTCGGAGCATGCAGATTCTGGTTTGGGTCTCAGTATTCAATCAGGACCCCTGCCCTCCTTGCCTCAGTTTTCTCATCTGGGACACAGACATGGTGATGAGGTTCACAGGCCAAAGTGGCAGTGAGAGTGACAGTGAAGGTGGCCTACTGTAGGCATAAGAGATGGTCTTCAGAAGCTGTTTGCTTCTGCCATTGGATTTCCCAGCCCCTCCTGGACATGGTGACAGTCAGGTAATCAGCTCATGCTTAAGATCCACCTGCAGGCCACACATCTCCAACCCCCAGGGAAGCCAGAAGTGGCACCATCCCTGAGGTGCACAGATGTGCATACACTTCCCAGAGTAAGAGGCCTGACTTGGCTCTAGCAAATTCTGTAAACTTCGGGGGAGCACCTCCTCCCATCTTGTCCTCAGTTTTCCCACTTGTCTGACAGCTTTGGCTATCTGTTTGGTTTTCATGTCTCAGAGCACCATTGGAGCAGGGAGGCAGAGAGCACAGGACTGGGCAGGGAAAGGCACGGCTGGGTGGGCTAAGGACCCCAGAGGGAGCCTCAAGTCAAATTGCCAGAGGCGCCTCTTTTATTCCATCCTTCACTGATATTCTGTTCCTTGGCCTCACTGCCACCTCTTCCTCCTCTACTACAGAAAAAATCATGTTAAAACAAGGTTCCATTCTTAACTTAGAAATGAGGCCCCAGTGGTCCTCCACCTCCCTCTGAATGAGAGTCACTCCTCATGATGCCTTTCCCAACACTGAGAGCTAAGCAGACACCCTCCCCCTTCTGCAAGACAGACAGTGGTGTCTGCAGAGATGTCCTTGACTTCCCCTTCTCCTCAGAAGGCAGGGAGAGGGAAAGGTCATTTTCCCAGTTTCAGATGGACAAGAGCCTCCCCACTGCAGACCTATGGCTTCCTTCACTCCAGGGCCATCCACTGCCTCTGGCTTAGGAAACTCAATGTTTGGCATGAGTTCAACTCCCTTTCCTAGCCTGGTCCCTGCCATGTCCCCCACCCCCACCCCACCTCCCATGCTTGGGCTGGAGCAAATGCCTGCTGCTTCCCAGACACACTCTCTAGAATTTCCTCCCTCCTCCTTAGCCTAGAAATCTCTACGTCATTCCAGGTTCAGCTCCACTCTCCCTCTCCAGGGAGAACCAGTTGCAGGGCCCAGCGGCCTGGTCCTCCCCTTGGGTACCCCTTGGGTACAGGGTGGGTAGAATAGTGTAGTGACATATTTACCCCTTTCTCTGGGTGCAGGGAGCACCATCCAAGCAGGTTCTCTGCCTTATTCCTCCTCATCCCCAGGCCCAGTCCAGGACCGGCTCTAGGATAAAGCCGAAGAATATTTGCTGAATAAAGGATCCTATGGTGTCAGTGAGTGCTGACTGCTGGGTTCCTTCATCCTGGAAGCACAGCATGGGCCCTGGCTTCATTCTGTGAGGATACCTAAAAAGACCTATGACCCTGCATTCCTTCCAATCCCAAGTTCAAACTGCTCCCAGGATCCCGGCTCCCCCTCCATTGTCTGAGTTCTGAGTGAGATGGAATGAGATCCCTACTCAGTTTTGTCTGAGAGTCCTGGACCCTGCCTTATCTCCTCTCCCCCACACGTTACCCCAGAGACAGAGACAGAGAGGCCAGGAGACAGAGAGGAAGAGAAGACTGCAAAAAAGGGAGACGTAGGATGAGACAGAGACAGATATACATGAAGAGACAAAAAGAGAAAAGGAGCAGAATGAAAAAGAGAGTCAGAAGATACTGGCAGAGAGGCAGAGAGAGAGACCATCAGGAGAGGGGAGGGGAAGACAGGCTGGAGATGACAGGCCTGGTCTGGGCAGCCCTCAGCTGCCGAGGGGAGCCAGCCAGCCTGGCAGCCAGGGCCTGGCCCTGGGTCAGGCTCCCTACACAGGGTGGTGGCAGCTGGGCATTTGTCTGTTTCCGCTGAGCCCAAACCACTGTGCCTAACCTCAGCCCAGCTGCTCACACCCTCCTGCTCTCTTGCGTGCAGCCACCAGACTGCCTTCATAACCTGAGACCTGGAGCCTGGGGAGTGGGCAGCCAAGCTTATCTGGGTCATTTCTGCCAGGCAGGGAGGCAACCCTTCGTATTCCACCAGGGGGCCCATCCAGAAACCTGTTCCATTTGGCTTGGAGAAGAGACATGTGGTTTTTGTGACAGAGGATCTCCTTCCTAATTAGGGACTTACTGAGGCATGTGTTGAAATCAGCAGCATTTCCTGAGTTCAACAAATAAGAACAGTGCCTCACATTGGGGTGGAACCTCTCAAAGTTTGAGGCACCTTCCCAATGCTGTTTCTCTGATGCACTTTCCACAACATCCCTGCCCACCAGGGTCAGCCCAGTAGAAAACAGAGATGGGGTGGGGGTGAGGGGTAGGAGACTTGTCCAGGCACAGTCAACTTCTAGTGTCAACATCAGGACCTGAATCTGATTTGCTGGAGCTGAAATCCATGCTGGCCCCCTGAACTCTGTGGTTGGTCCCATCCTGGCTGATAGGTTGGGGGGCAAACTGTGGGTGGGCCTCAGAGCAAGGCTGAAGAGGGTTTGTCTGGGCATGAGGTCAGGAGTCGTTTTTCTCCTATTTTCTGGAGCCTGTAGTCATACATGTGGGATGAGTCAGCCCACAAAATTTTTAAAGCAATGAAGGTCTTTTCAATTTATTTCCCTTGAATCCTTATTTATTCTTTGTGCTTTACTGCACTTAACCGGGGTCATAGCCCAGATGCTTGCTGTGTGGCTGGGGAAAGATAGAGCTCTGGGATCTAAAACCTGGTCCAAAATAATTGATATGCAATGAGATGGGGGAATCTTTCCCCGCATTCCTCTTGAGGCAAAAGCTAAGATCTCCATGGGCTCCAAGGGAGACGGAAGGACCCAACAGGAGGTGTAGGGAGGGACTTAGGGAGAGGGGGGTTGGTGTGAGGGAAGAAGGAAGGGAGCCAGTGGAGGAGCCAGGACTTGGGGTATTGTGTGGACTGTGAGGTTTGTGATGCAGGCCACCCCACCCCACAATGTCCTCATCAATACCACTAACTTAGGACATGTTCACATGTCATATATGTGAACTTCTGTGGGCACCAGGTTGGTTTGCAGGTGTTTGTATGAAGCTGCTCTGAGTGGAAAAAGCCAAAGGCAGGGATCTGTGGGCTCACAAGCCTGAGAGTTGGGGGCTCTAGCCAAGGGTGCCTAGATATTCAGGGCCCAGAGACCATAGCTGACATCTGAATGGATACATAAAAAGTATAGCACAGAAGGCAGAGCTAGAGACAATGGGGAATGTACTGGATAGTGAATCAGGACCCAGGAGAGCCTGCCAGGCTGAAGTGAGACTAAGTTTTGTAGGTTTGAGTTTATTGGTACAGGCAATTTCTGGCCACAATGGTTGATGAAGCTGGCATGAGATTATCCCTCCCTTTCCGGATATTTGATGGAGAAGAAGGGGAAGGAAGAGAGAGAGGTGGAGCTACAGAGGCGATGAGCACCAGAGCAGATACGTGCTTTAGGACCTGTGTGGCGACTGGGGTTGAGAGGATCTCAGGCCCTGGAACTAGGCTCTCTGTGGAGAGTTGGTAGTAGCCAGGAAGGAATCAGGTCATCTGCATTTGGAAGCCAGAACCCCTCTGCCTGTGAGAGCTGGATGGTTGGCCCTGATTTTGTGCCCCTCTCTGCACCCACACAGCTACCATTGCCTCGTCAGAAGAAGAGTACTTTTCATACCCCTTAACTTTGGGCTCAGCTGTGCAACCTGTTTTGGCCAATTGTACCAGATACCTGAATAAAAATCCAGAAAGGTGGTGCTACCCCACAGTGATGCTAAATCTAATAGGATAAAGTTTAATTGGGACAGAAGATTTCTGGCTGACATGGCCAACAAAGCTGACATGGGATGGAAAGTGACAGCGTGCTAGCCTTCCCTTAGGTCTCTCTTGTTTCTACTTGTTGTTCTGAGTCCGCCAGTGTCGTGAAAGGTGCATGCCCTGGCTATCCTTCTAGCCTAATAAGGATGATGAGAGAACAGAGTTACCCAAGTTGACCACAGTTAGGGTATTCAATCATCCCAGTTTTCCTAGGATTGTCAGGTGTGTTTGGACATTGGAATTTTAGTGTTAAATCAAGAAAGTCTTGGAAAACTAGAACAAGCTGGTCGGCCAACCCACACAATTTCAGAAAGAATATGATCAACCCCGCTCCACAGTCTGAAGAGAGCCAGCATGTCACTACACCCTAGATTAGGCAAACACAGACAGGCAGAGCTGACTGGTCAGCTGGCACAGCTGATCCACAGATGTGTTGTTTACATGAGTGGTTCTTACTGCGTTGTCTCTTGATTCTGTGGTTGTTTGTTACACAGCAACATTGTGCCAATAGCTAATACATACATTGCTGTGAGCTCAGCACCACTGTGAGAGGTGAGCTGCCCACACCAATGGACACTAGAGCCTGATGTTGGCAAAAAAAAAAAAGATTCTATTCCTAACAGATGTGTTAAACCAGTGGTTCTCTATCCTGATTGCATATTAGAATTGCCTAGGGAACATAACAAACAAAATCAGACACCCACAACACTCCCCAGAGAATCTGTTCAATTTTTCTTGGATGGGGTTTTAGCATCAGAGTTTTTTAAAAAGGTCACGAGGTGATCCTAATGTGTATACAGGTTTGAACACTGGTAGATTAAATAACAGACCAGAATAGCCAAAAGAACAATTCTGTTTAATTTGGCTAAACGTAAGTTTCTATACATGAACTGGCATATGCCAACCCTTTCCCACTCAGGATGGGCAGATGCAGCTTGGGAGCAATTCCTGTGAAGGAGATTCAGGGATCTGAGTGAACCCAGGATGCGTTGTGTTATCAGCATCCTGCAGGTGTAAAGGAGCTTTAGAAAGAGACATAAGAGTCGTGTCCTGCACACCTGAGTTCTAGTCTAACAGGTAGGTGTACAGTTTGAGGCCAAAGCTTCCCAGATTTAAAGTGCCCAGGAAGCACCTGGGGATCTTGTTAAAATGCAGGTCCCAGCTCAGGAGGTCTAGGGTGGGACTGGAACCCATTTCAACAAGCTTCCATGTGATGCCCATGCTGCTATGGCACACTTGGAGGTAGAAGGAGTCTGAAGGAAGGGGATAGGACACCAAGGGGACCCATCCCTTGATGGTAGTGGACTATTTATAGAAAAGAGTCACAAAGGGCTTCCCATTCTAGAGAGCCGCCACTGGACACAGAAGTTGAAAATCATGCCATAGAGCAGATCTGAAGGTGATGGGAACATCCCATCAGATTTCGAGACAAATTCCAAGATGGAACAACTGGAACATGGGCCGTGGGAGGTAGTGTACTAATCATCACAGTGGGCTTCTAGCCAAGGGCAGATGACCCCTTCGGAGAGGGCCATGGGGAGATGACCTGGCGGTGGTAATCCACCCACAGCCTTCAAGGCCCTTCCTGCATCAAACTCTTTGATCCTTGAGGTCTCTCATTTCCACACTGGGGTCAGAGCCTGGGTGGAGACTGATGAGAGGTGAGGGCAGTGGACCTGCCGTGAGCACATGGGAAGAACAGCCCTGCCATTCTGGGCATATGGGAAGCTCACACCCTGCTGGGTACCCAGGCAAACAGAGCTATACAGGTAACCCCTCTGGGTTCTCTCTTTGTCTAAGAGCAGCCTGTGGCCTTTGAGAATGAATGCCCCTGATTGGTGGAGGCTGTCTCCTTGGCCAGACTACTTAGTTATGTGAGCAGAGCTCAGATTCCAGAAGAACCAGATTTGATGACTTTTGTTCTTGGTGTCTGAACTGACATCAGGACTCTGTCTCAGGGCTGTCACTGCCTTGCTGTACCACTGGGGAGGTCCTGTCCTTTCTCCAGTCCTCAGTTTCCTACTCTGCACGATGGAGCTAGCATGGATGGTCCCTCCAGCTACGACTTTCTACGACCCGATGGAAAAATCTGCCTGTGTTAGCTTCCAGATCCCATCAGAAGAATGAAAATTTGGCTGACTCAGAGGAAACACGATGTTAGAGTGACCTTTTACTGCATCTTGGAAAGGAGTTTAGGACTGT
Source organism: Macrotus californicus (assembly GCA_007922815.1). Taxonomy (NCBI): domain Eukaryota; kingdom Metazoa; phylum Chordata; class Mammalia; order Chiroptera; family Phyllostomidae; genus Macrotus; species Macrotus californicus. The sequence goes on along the minus strand of VMDR010014540.1, from coordinate 9,171 downwards.
GGAGCTGAAGAAGTGGGCAGGGGCTGCAGCTGCAGCTAGCCTGTGTGGGACGCCTCTACTGCCCTGGGCTTTGAGTCAAAGCAGAACGCTTTGGCCCAAAAAGAGGCAGATCCATCTGGAGCTCCAGACAGCTCTCTCCCTCCCTGGCTTTTCTTACTGCCCTCACCCTCGCCCAAGCCATGCTCGCTCAGTCCTCAGCCTTGTGGGCCAGCAGGGATGGGAGGTAGTGGGGGTAGGGGTGGCTAAGGGCTACAGCTCTCTGTCAGGAGGAGGGGAGAGGGAAGGGGCAAGGCATCCAAAATCCAAACCCCATGTCCAAAATGCAGACCCCATGTCCAGAATGAAGACCATAGGTCTGGTGCTGATTTGGGGGGTTGGGGGGTTGGATGGTATATTTGTCAGGGTACACAGAGTTACACTGAGGTAACCAGTCTTGGTGGCTCAGCATAAGAAAGGTTTATTTCTGGCTCACACATGAGGCTGCAGGGGCTGGTGGGGAGCTCTGCTCCACAGACTCTCTCAGGCTGGTAAAGGCCCCATCATCTAATGATGCTGCCACTGCAACAGGTGGCCACAGGGCTCACCAATGCAGGGGACAGTGTTAAAACATGCCTGTTCTTACATGTCCTACAAGAAATGACAAAGTCCACTTCTGCTCACTGCTCACTGACTACAAAAAGCAGGAATGTCCTCCTTGTGTCTGTAAAGTGGAAGAAGAACCAGATCTAGTAGCACAAAGAGAGATTCACAATGGCTGCCACATACGAAGGTTTCTTATTGTTAGGCAATGTGCAGAATGCTCTGCCTGAACAATCTCATTTATTCTTGAGTAGGGATGATCATTGTTATACCCATTTTCCAGATAGGCAAACTAAGACACAGAGAAGTGGAGTGGTTTCCTGACATCATACAGCCAGAATATGCCAGAGATGAGGTTTGAACTCCATTCTGTTCGAGACTGAGTTCTCAAATGTTAAATTCCCAGTCAGACAGGGAGGCATTGGGTTTGTAACAGATCGTGATAGTCCCTGAATCTACAACAGTGGAAGTTAGAGATAGCTACTCTCTCAGGTTGGGTTTAAGGTGGGACATCACTCTCAACCCAAAGATACAGAATTGAGGATGGTAAAACCTGCTTATGGGCAGACTGACCCAGGCTGGAAAGTCAGACTCAGAAGTTCCAGATTCTTTCTGCCAGCTTCTCAAGTTTAAGGTCAAGGCCCCTTGGAGCAGAGCTGTTCTTTTTTGTTTTTAAGATTTTGTTTACTCATTTTTAAAGGGGAAAGTAAGGAGAAAGAGAGGGAGAGGAACATCAGTGTGTGCTTGCCTCTTGCGCATCCCCCACTGGGGACCTGGGCTGCAACCCAGGCATGTGCCCTGACTAGGAATTGAACCAGTGACTCCTTGCTTCGCAGGCTGGCACTCAATCCACTGAGCCACACCAGCCAGGGTGAGCTGTTCGTCCTGCCATGGTCATGGTAGGCCCAGGGATGGGGTCCTTTGGGGTGGGCAGCAGCGAGGCAGGAAGCTGACGGTTCAGTATGTCAGAAACCTTCAGATGAAGGTTAGAGAATCCTGGGTCCAGTGGGACAGGTGTCCATGGTCCCCTTCCTTGGCACATTATGCCCTGGGCCTTGCAGCCTCCAGGAGGACTCCTGAGGCTTTCTGGGCCCAGGGTACAGTCGCTCCTGGAGTTCCACAGCTGAGCCTGATGGAAAAGCAAAGTGAAGCCAGTTTCTGCACTTTGGAGCATTCCTATCCAAATAAAAGGAACTAGGAAAAAGTGAACACTATCGAAGCTCATGCAGAGTTGGGGAAAACTATGCCTTTTATGGCTGAAGCGATTAGAAGTCCACTCAGGAACACGATGACTGGCTGGGACTTGCGCTCCTGCCAGGATTTCTCCCGGCCTCCCCTCTGCTGTTGGCTGGGCACATTTGCCTTCCCTACTGCCCCTCGGTGCCTGTTACAGTTTTAAGGGGCTCCTGACAACTTTATGCTTGCAGTTTGGCGAGCACTGCTCTGTATGGCTCTCAGAGTGCATCAGGGGTCATTTCCAAGGGCCAGTCACACTTCATGGTTTGCATGGACTTTGCCATATTAGAAACTGCCGGCTGTGGAGGAACCATCAAAAACAAATGTTCTGTGTTTTCAGTTTCTCTCACCTGCCAAGAGGTTTCCTTGATGGCGCTGGCCCAGAAAACCAGGGCAGATGAAGATTAGATTAAAATAAATTGATTTAGAAGTGACACAAGGCTCCTCGGGAGAGGCTTAAATATTTCATACATGTGTATGACATAGATTTCAGCTGGGCCCTGCAGGAAGAGGGAGGGAAATGGAAATCTTACACCTTAGATTCAGCACAGCCTTGGAATGTAGTGGATCAAAGCCAGGGTGCCGAGATTCGTCTTCATGCTGCTGCCTAAACCTCTCTGCCTCAGTTTCCTTAGCTGTAAAATGGAAACAGAGGATGTGTATGACTAGCCTTCTAGAATTTTTTTTGAGGTTCTCCAAATCAGCCTGATTGAAGCCCTTTTGCCAGATTCCTAGGAGTTCTGGACAGTGTCTGGGGGCTGAGGACCAGTTGAGTGTCTTTGTAGGTACTTGGGATTTCTAAAACAAATTCTGCAAGACCCCAATTCTCTAAGCCTCAAGCACCACTGGGATGAAGTGGTACTCTCTTCCCACCCCACCTCCTCCATACCCTCACTACCGTCTGGCACTTTCTTCCACTGCCAGCTGCTCTGGCTCTTCTCTAAGTGCCAATATTCCTAGGACATTAATGTTGGAGGATTTCTCCAGGACATATATTCCAGGCCCATCACGGCCCCAACAATCCCCCAGTGAGGTCACTGCTCTAGGGAGACCAGGGTGACTTGCATGTTGAAACCACAGGTTACTCAGGGCTGCTCCCTTGATTTGCATTGGTGACTCTAAGAAAAGGTGATATTAAGAGGAATCAGGGATGATCACCAGTCCCTAGAAAAACTAGGTAGAATCTCTTCTGAAAGGCATCGGGAGCTTCTACCCTCAACCCCAATAAATGTCTTCCTGAGGCCAGTGAGAACTTCCTGGGGCCGAGGCAGTGAAAAGCAGAGGAGGGATTCCTGCAGGCTGGGGAGCCAGCAAGATATTTTGGCAGAAAGGGAACGTGAGGGGGAGATTGGATCTGTGCGGATCTTTGTACAGAGGACACAGCCAGAGAAAAGAAGGACCCAGTTTTTTATTGCCTTCAAAAACCTTCATCTCCGTGAACAAGTCCCTCACAGTGTGTGAGGTCTCTTTAGGAAACTTTGCTCCTTCAGGGTAAAGAATTTTAATACGGCATTTGAATGTTTGGTAAATGAAGTAATCTGAAGGGCTGGAGAATAATCCTCAGGATAACTTGTAGGGCCACAGGTCTCTCTGGACCTTTCAGCGGTGACTGATGCTGCTGCTGATTGTTCTGGGTGGGTCCTCGTTAACAATGACATTTTCTTCCTTACCAGGTTCATGGCAACACGGCCTCCCCTGCCCCCCACCCCACCACCCCACACACAGGTTAGGTGAGCCTCTTGCTGTGAGGTGAAGGGGCTCACAGGATGGCAATTTGTTCATCGTATGAAAATGCAAACACGGGTGTGAGGAATCACGATGCTGTGCAAGTACCAGTGGCTGGGTGGATGTTGGAGGAGAGCCAGGCTTTCATTTTTCCGACAGATTTTAGGACTTACAATGTGCCAGGCAGTCCTGGGCACTGATGATGCGGCAGGAGACAAGTTGGACCTTTCCCTTTAGAGATAGGGAAGGGAGAGAGATAAACAAGCCATCAAATGAAGATAATTTGTGGCATTGTAAGTGCTACAAGGGAAGGAAAATAGGATGATGAGGTGGAGTGGGAGTGGCTGCTTTTACTGGGGGGTCACAGGTACCATGTGGGGGTAAATGAACAGTGGGGAGACCGAGGAAGATGCTGAGAGGCCAGTGAGGAGGCTGTGGTCACAGGGCATTGGCTTGGGCCAGGAGGGTGGCAGTGGAGATGGGGCAAGTGGGCTAGTGTAGGACATAGGTTAGAAGCATAACTGTCAAGACTTATTGACAGATTAGATACAGTGAATATGAGGAGTGAGAAGTGGAAGGTGAAGTCAGAAAAAGATTTTGCTGAGACTAAGTATATGTAGTTGCTTATTCTATTCCTTTCCCGCCAATGACTTGCAGCTTCTTGAAAAGAACACAGACAATAAAATAAAGCATTTACTTTAAAAATCAGAACCAAGGAAAAAAGTGCACAAACAGTGCCATTGTAGGGATCAATAGAGTTACCATAGTTGAATTTCAAATTTGACTCTGAGTTCCTTCGTAAGTAGGGAAAAGGGAAATAATGGAGAGTCAGGATAATATTTATGATTGTTAGGGTAAAAAAACTCAAAGCTTACCATTTTCTGAAAGGAAAGGACAGATTCTCTTAGCACTGGAGTCTAAACAATTTTTCCCAGGGGTGCTTTTTACAAAGGCTTCTGCTTGCAGTGCAGGGTGGGATTTTAGGCCTGTAGCATTCGCACCAAGAAATAGTACCTGGCTTTCCTTCGAGACGTTGGCTGAAAACCAAGGGCATACCACTAAAATGCAGTGGGGTGGGGAAAGCATGATGGGAGCTGGCTAACGGTTCATGGAAGATGGAATGTTAAACTGTGCTTAGAAACCAGAGGGGAGAAACACAACAAAATAAGGAAGAGCTGAAGTGTCAAGAATGGGGAATGGAAATTGTCATCCTCGGATGATTCAAAAAGTCATGTGCCTTTTTCTCACATTTGCTTTTAATGTTCCACATGCTGTTTATTTTGTCATTGCACAGTTAGTATATTCACATCAGAGATAAAACTGAGAAGTACTGAAAATATAGATAGAAATTAAAATAAAAATCTCCCCTCAGAGATAACCAGTACTAATGTTTAATGTACTTGTGGATCTTACGTGTACACAAACACACACATCTGTGTGATAAATTTATGTCACATTTCCTTTCTTCTTGGATGCTCATTTTTCATCTTTAATGTTTCTGAAATCGGTAGGTTTTCATTTAATGTTTCCTTTCTTTGAAATATTAAGTCAGTGGTGCATCTTAAAATCACTGCCATTCTAGAGGAAATACAATATATTAGCCACAAAATCAGGGTTCATTGTGCATATATAAATTGGTCTCCTGCTATTTTCATTTAACATTATGTAATAAATATGGCCACATGCCTTGAAGTATGCTCTGAAGATATGTGTTTTACTGGCTACCTAATACTCCATCCTGACAATGTCCTCAGGGGACCCAATCCTTTCCTTACTGATGAACACAATCTGTCAACCACACACCAGTGAGAGAAGATACACAACTTGGAGTGAAACTAAACAACAAATGAGTTCTGAAACAGGGTTTTCTACATATCCAGGTGACTTTTGACACGGCAGTGGACCAACGACCCAGTTCTTGTCCCTTTCACTGCTCCTGCTGTGACCTAGGACATTCTGTTTAATCTCACTGAACGTGAGTTTCCTCATGTTCAGAACAAGAAGGCCTGCTGAAAGTCCTTCCATTTGAAGGATGCTGAGAGCTAACCCTTGTCCCCCACAACCAGGCCTTGGAGAGGAGGTGACATGGTGGTTTGAGTTCTGTTGTAGTGAGGAATTCATTGAGCCACTGTTGATGGTCCCATTCCTGGGAGTCCCATGTGTCCAGGCTGAACCCTTGAAGGACCTGGCTCTCAGATCCTACCTCCTCCTCTCAGAAACTCCAATAGTTGTGACACAGCTGCAGTCTCATCCCTATGTGTGGTTTGGCTTTAAGCCAGGTGGCACTCCTTGGTCAAAATATCCTCTCCAGAAAATCAGAGCAAGAGAAGGAACAGAATGCACTGATGCACCAGATCTTGTAAAGAACAGGAGCAGGTCCACTCAGCATGGAGCACACACAGACCTCAGGGCAGTTGTGCCTTGTTAGAGCTACGGGCAGGTTGACAACCCCAAGGGGCTTTCCATCTCAGAACCAGAGGTGGGAAAGTGTTTGCAGGTCAGAGATGTTGTATCACTATCTGCTTTGTATAAAATAAGTACTCTTCAAATCTTTGTTGAATGATGAGTGACCGAAAACTTTGAGAGTGGCTGCCAAGAAAAGTACTGTGGAAATTCAAGGACTTCAAAGGCTATTGGGAAGAGTGCTGTGTGCAGGTGTGTTTGTCTTATGTATCCCATGATTCTACAAACTGAGTACAGGAGATAGGATGGAGCGGGAGGTGCTTTCACCCTAGCCCTGGCCACCTGGTACCCAGCACTCTTGGGAAAGTCAGTTCACCCCCTGGGATTTGTTAATTCATTCAATAAATGTATTCCCTCAGCCACAGGATTTATTGAGTGCTGCTGTGAGCCAGGCATGATTCTAGCTAGGCTCTTGAGGTCACCAGAAAACAACCATCAAAGGTCCCTGATTTGCTGTGTAAGAGAAAAAGAGGATTAAGGAGAGCTCCAAGTTTCCTCTACTGAAAACAGCAGTGTGGACTTGAGCTCTCCTACGTGGATTGAGGATGGAGGCAAGTCCACTGGAGATGCAGGTGCTGCACACACTCCCCTTCCCACTGCCTTGCAAATGGAAACCTACTGTGCCAAGTTACTTGAGTGAATATTAGTGAGCTACAAGTGGAGGCTTCAAGAATAGCTTTGTTCCCTTGGACCGTGTGTGTGTGTGTGTGTGTGTTGCAAACCCTGGAAAAGAAGATACCCGATAAGAAGGGCTCCTGATGGATAACTGGGTTCAAATTAAAACAAACAAACAGAGCCAGCAGCCATTTCCACACAGGAACTTGTTAGGCAAACTGCACTTCATAGAGAAGCCTGCACTGAACTACCTGCTTCTGCACTCAACTGCCTTCCAGCACTGTGTTTCTGCCATCTGAACCAGCCCTTACAAAGGAGTTCCTGGAATCCTATTTCAACCAATAGGACTGAGGCTTTCACCATCTAATTGGAGATCCACAGCTCCAACCAATTAGGACAATACCTTTTGGACCAATCAATCTGCAAGGATTTGGAGTCCTCATTTGCATGAGGACAGACCAATCAGGGACCAGGAATGAGGACTTCTGTCCATATAAACCAGCTCCCTCTGGTTCTGGGAGCACACTCTTTCCACTGAAGACTGAAGACTTCATGTCCTTGGATGGGCTGAAACACTGAAGATATTTTGCTGGAGCAGAGCAGACTAATCAAGAGCAGTCTAGTCTAGTCTAGTCTAGTCTAGTCTAGTCCAGCGTAGTCTAGAGCAGAATGGCACAGAATGGAGCAGACCAGCACAGAACAAAGCAGACTAGCTCAGACTACCGCAGAGCAGACCGTTGAGGAGCAGAGCTGTCTAGCACAAAGAGGCCTGGCCTTAGGGCTACCTAGGCTTGGGGCTGTCTCACAGCTGTGCTGTTTTCACAGTTTTGAGCTGTGAAAATTGAGCTGTTCTACACTGAATAAAGATTCCTTCTTCACTGCACCCCAAATTGGTGATTCTTGCTGGTTGTTTACTTGGCCCCAATGACCACTGGTTGATAATATATATTGAATATATATTTTATATATTGAATATTTTATATATATATTCAATATATTATATATAAAATTATAAATCTATATATATTCAAATACATATATATTTAAATATGTATACACTTAAAATAAGCATCTTCATAGCTTCTATACACATCTCCCAGCACCTCCTTTGGGCTCCCTCAAATGAGCACTAGGCAAAAGACTGAGCAGTTTGGGGTTGCTGTGAGAGGACCAGGGCCCCTCCATCCACTTACTCATGGTGTGGACTCCGACACATCCCTTCCTTGCTTTGGGGCTCAGGCTTTCTCATTGAGGGCCAGGCTGGCCCTTAAGGGGGCTGCATTCAAGGATTCTAGAGCCTTGGCTCAGTCATCTCTCTAATGTCACATCCCTTTTGTCTATGAAGTCTACAGGGAAGTTTCAGGCTGCTGCACCCTTGGGTTTGATCCTTTCATCCCTCACTTGTCTAGTGAACACTCTAGAAAGAATTCACTCTTTCCCCTACACCAGTGATTTTCAACATTTTTCATCTCATGGCACATAGAAACTAATCACTAAAATTCGGCGGCACATGAAAGAATATATATTTGTTGCCAATCTGACAAAAAATAGGTATAATCTTGATTCATTTACACCACACCATTATTGTTGTATTGGCTGTTGTCATTTAATTTGACAATCTAAGAGAAGAAGTCAGTGCCCCTGACTAAATAGTCAGGTATTGCATGTTTTAAAAATTCTTGTGGCACAACAGTGTTGAAATCGCTGCTCTGTCCCAAATAGAAAGAATGTAATTTATTGGGTTGGCCAAAAAGTTTGTTTAGTTTCTTCCATACAATGACTCTAGTAGCGCTTAGTCATCTTTAACTTCATTCAAAACAATTTTGTTAGATTGTACTGTGACAGCTGTCATGTCAGCATGCACTTCAAAAAACCATCAAAATTGGTGAATTTTTTTGTGCAGCCATCAAAAATGGAAGAAAATATGCAATATTTTTGGTGCATTATGCTTTATTATTTCAAGAAAGGTAAAAATGTAACTGAAGATTTGTGCAATGTATGGAGAAGGTGCTGTGACTCATTGAACGTGTCAAAAGTGGCTTGCCAAGCTTCTTGTTACTATTGACATTTTGGCCAAGTAACTCTGCTGTGGGACTGTCTTACGCATCAGAAGATGTTTAGCAGCTCCCCTGGCCTCTACCCACTAGAAGCCAATAGCGGGAGACAGCTGACATACTCTAAATATCCAAATCAATAAAGTAATGGATGAAAATGAAAAAGTGTGTCTTTTATTTTACAGAAAAAAAACTAAATGGACTTTTTGGCCAACCCAATAGTAGTAGTAGTAGTGGTGATTCTAACAAGTTAGCCTGTACTCATGCAGTCCTTGGTTTCCAAGGCACAGTGCCCTCCCCTGTCTTATTAAGCTTCATAAGCACCCTTGGGTGTGGTGAGCACAGGGAAATTATGTCTGTTTTACAGGTGAGGAATTTCAGAATCAGAGGGGTTAAGTGACATGTCCAGGGTTATGCGCATAGCAAGTGGTAAAGTGAGGCTTCTGATTCCTAACTGAGCACCAATTCTCAACCCCTTTCCATTCACTCTGAGCCAGGG
>VMDR010014539.1:0-23405 GCA_007922815.1 Macrotus californicus | reverse complement strand
ACATACAGTATGTCAGGCACTGTGCTAAGGGGTTTGACCACCATAATAAACAAGACAGACTTCCTGACTTCAGCAAGCCTCCATTCTAACAAAGACAATAGACAGAAGCAAATAATTACAAAGTTAAGTATTTAATTGCAATTGTGACAAGTGTTAAGGAGATGTAGAAGGAGAGTAAGTACATGTACATGTTTTATATGAAGTCCCTGTTGGGTCGTCAAGTTAACTCTTGAATATGAGTGTCTAGAGGTAAGAAGAGAGGTCATAACTATCAATATACTTTGGGGAGGTTATCTACCTTTTGATGGTAATTTAAGTTGTGGCAACTACTGCAACTGCCTAGAGAAGAAGCATAGAGTAAGAGGCTAAGAGTGTTTGGGAATAAGATTCTGAGAAATTCCAATAAAGAGACATAGTCTAGTGTAGTTGTCAAGAGCAGGGATTCTGGAGTTATATTTCCTAGGTTCAAATCCCCAGATGTAAGAGTTACTTAACTTCTATGTCTCAATTTTCTTATCTGTAAAGCTAAAATAACCTCTCATAGGGTGTTGTAAAGATTTACTAAAATGATATACATAGGGTACTTAAAAAAGTGTCTGGCACTTATTAAAAGTTATATAAGTGTTGACAATATGAAGGTCAGATATAAGATGAGAATCTCCCAAAGGATTCTAAGAAAGAACAGCCACAAAAGTAGGAGGGAAAAAATCAAGAGAATAAGATGAAAAGGCAGTGCTAGAGAGCCAAATATTGCTGAAAGTTTATACACAGTGAGCACTGGAGCATTTACATTTCATTTATGTTGCAAACATATTGATTAAGTAGACAGTATGCGAGTAAGACCAGTATGAGATAAGGGTGGAATTCTGATTTTTTTGTCCTTTTCCTAACAACAATAATAAAAATATTGTTATGACTTTTTTAAAAAGCAAAGAAAACAAACTTGTAAGTGACTTACACATCAACATTACAGTATTAGAGCATTGTGAAGCTGAGTACATATTTTCTTTTACAGTGAGTATTATATTTTCATGTTTTTATGCTGCTAATTAGGGTCCTTTCATTTAAGCTTGAAGAACTCCTTTCAACATTTTTTGTAAGGCAGGTCTAGTGAAGATGAACTCCCTCAGCTTTTGTTTGGGAAAATCTTTATCTCCCTTATTTCTGAATGACAGCTTTGCTGAGAACAATATTCTTGGTTGGTTGCTTTTCTCCCCCAGTACTTTGAATATATAATTCCACTCTCCTGACCTCCAAGGTTTCTGTTGAAAAATCCACTCATGGTCTTAGGGAAATTCCTTTGTATGTAACTAGTTATTTTTTGTTTGTTGCTTTCAAAATTCTCTCTTTGCTTTTGACCTTTCATAGTTTCATTATAATGTGTCTCAGTGAAGATCTCTTTATGTTCAGCCAATTTGGGGTTCCTTGGCCATCATGGATCTGGATATTCATTTCTTCCCCAGCTGTGGGAAGTTTTCTATCATTATTTCCTAAACAAACTTTCTGTCTTTCTCTTTCTCCTCTTCTTCTTTTGAAGATAAATTCTGAAGCTCTACTATACTGCATAGTACCTATAGCTAAAATGCAGTACTGTATACTGAAAAATTTCTAAAAAGCTAAGTGTTATGTTAAATATTCTTACCACAAAAAGTGGCAATAATAATAATAAAAAGGGAGGAGGAACTTCGGGAGGTGATGGATGTTTAAGAACTTAACAGTGGTGATGGTTTTTTAGATATATACTTATCTCCAAAGTCATTGAGTTGTATACATGAAATATGTACAGCCTTTTACATGTGAATTATACTTCAATAAAATCATTTTTTAAAAACCCTCAAAGACAGAATCTTACACAAAAACACCAACATGGTCTCCAACCACAAATGTCTCACAGGCTACAACTGCACATAAAAATTATTCTTTAGGATGGCAACTGTAACCACAACCTTTTTTGCTCTACTGCCAGAGCTAGATGTAAAGGCTTAACTATTTCCAATGTATCCTTTAAAGGCCAGCCCCTTAATTACTGTCCTGGCTCTTCCCTGAAGCCCCTACAATTCCCTTTGTTAGTGTCCAACTGATTGAGTTACGGAGGAGCTGGCCAGATTTATCATCACAATTCTCTCACTGTAATCACATTTGGACCCAAATCTGACTAGAGTGAAAGTGTGAGTATTGAGACCTTTTTGCTAATAACGAAGAAAGCTTTGGGCATTTCTACTTTGAAAAAGAAATACTAACTATTGACTGCCAAGAAATAAAAGGAGTTCCATAACATGAGAATGGTAAATGGTGACTGAGACAGTGATAGCAATGGACAACACTCAGAGCAACGGTGCTTGAACCAAAAAGGCCTTCAGGTACCCTGGGATTTGAAGCCATGGAGACAGGCAGGAACTAGGAAATTGTAGGTCTCTGGGTAGGACCTAAGGGTCCAGTATAAATAACATTAATGAGATAGGTCAAGGTGGGGAATCAAATATTCAGAGATAGACCAATCACATCCACAGCAAACATAGAGTCCCAATGACACTGAAGCACAACGCCTAATCCAAAATCTTCAAAGTAAAAATAAAATGGAATAGAAAAGAAAAGGAAGGAGAGAAAAGAGAAAAGAAGAAAAAGAAAAGAAGTAGAAGATGAAAAGAGAACAGAAGAGTCAAAACTAAGGAGGACTTGGGCTGGCTAGTAGCTTGGGCAGCACAGAAGTGACTGTTTATTACCTGACCTGTCTCCTCCTCTGTGGAATGAGAGTGATGCTGTGACTACTTTTCAGAGGATTGTTGGAGGATAATTAACTGACCTGGAGAAAGTACCTGGCACATAGGAGTTGCTCATCAGTTAGTTTTTTGCCTTGCTCAATGACAAGTATTGCTCCAACAGGTTTCTGGAGATTGATTGGATGCTGCTATTTTACTGAGGCAGCCCAGACTACCTATTGGACCCACTTAGAAAGTCAACATTTTAATTTTGGAGAAGACTTAACCCAGATAAGGAAAGGCAAGGAATTGGCTCCTCTGACTTCAAAGAACTTGATGTGCTTGACTTTCTGCCCCTGTGACACTCTGCTCTTCTTAGCTAAAACCACTCACCCCTCCCCCATTGTGCCACACACTAGGGGGACAATTCTATCCTTAATTAGAGCCATATGAAAGATTTCTGGATAAATAGCTTAGATTAATTTTAAGTCATCCTGCTAATGACCATTCTTTCACCCTACTTCCCGTACCCAAAATCATGTGTTCTGGTTTTGCTACTTGTAGCCTTGGTTTCATACGGTCCTAGATGAATCATAAAGCATATTAATTTTGTTGATACCCAAATTTCTTTCTAAGAATACTGCCCAGCCTATGGTCTTGAACTGCTGATATTCAAACCATGTAATCTCACTCCTTGTTCAAGGCTGATTGGACCAGTGGCAAACACCTGCCCAAGACTGTCAAATCATATTTCCTTTCCCATGTATTTGGAATCTGGATGCTAAAGGATTATTACACTTTGTATCAAGCCAAGCAAAGCAAAGACTGCCAACTGGGGAATATATAAACCAATTGCAATAAATGAGTAAGTAGATAAGATAAATTTGTGAGAAGAGAAGAATAAAATATCTGCCTAGAAAAGGAGAGATGAGAACCCACACTCCTACAGAAACAGAGCAAAGACAGAGCAAATGGATGGCTGATGATTTTCCAGGTCCCTTGAGGCTTGGCTGTAATTCCAGCATTTTATTTAAAGGCAATTTTCTGATGATCACACAGTACATTCTTAAGTTTTATGAATGTATCTCTTTTTGATTGCTTGATTTTCGACTCAATTCGCCCAAGACACAAGGCCAAGAGTTCTATTTTTGAATCAAAATCTTGGGGTAGAATGTCTCCTGCCAGACTTCCTTAATTCCACCCCCCACCTACGTGCAGCCCTTTCCTCCAAGACAGTCTCTGCCCTCCAGCTGAGATGTCCCCATCTGTCCCCAGATATGCAGAGGAAACACAGACATTAGATACATAATTACAAGTGTGAGTAAATAGACACATTTGTGATAAGTAATTGTGACCTCCTCCCCATGGGACCATAGGCAGCTACTTATTCGCTGTGTGCCTCAGTTTATTCATCTGTAAAATAAGGATATTACTGGTATTTTTTGCCTCACACAATTGTGTATTAAGATTTCATTAAACTGTAAAGTATGGATTTTAATGGAACAGACCTCATACAGTGTTGTGATAAAGTGCTTAGAACAGTGTGTGGCACATAGTAGGTGCTACAGGAATGAGATGAACCTAGGATGCATTCTTAAGTTATTGTCTTGGTGTGTGGGTAGGTGGCAATGTGAGTAACTGAGATAAGGGAGGAAATAATAACAGCAAGTATTTCAAGATGATGAGTTTGAGGTTCTTGGCCCACCCAAGTATATATCATATTTTCCCATGTATAATGCATGCATTTTTGCCCAAATTTTTGAGGGAAAAATTAGAATGCACATTATACACGGGTAGTACCTGAAATACCTGGTATCTGTTCCTGAGTTTTGTAATTATTAGTTACCTAAAATTTCTTACATCAGAATATGTTCAAAAATAAACACTAAAACTCCTTCACAATACAAAAACAAGGATCTAAATATAAATAAATAAAAACTGAATGAAAAAATTAAAATGAAAGATTTTCTTCCTGAAAGTTTGGGCCGAAAACATTTACACACGGCAAAATACGGTAGATTCAGCACAGGCATGTGCATGTGTCTGTACCTGTGCGTGTCTGTGGGCACATAGGCGCATGGACGCATGCTCATGAGTGTCACACACTGTGACACCTCTTGCATATAACATCTTGTTTATAAAAGAGATAGCAGTGACTGAAATAACAATCACCGTAAATAATACACTTTCCAGATGAAGTTAAGATTTCGATCAAGCAGTGTGCAAATATTTGCACAGTGGCCCGGCCCACAGTAAGAACTATGCAAATGTTCATTATTAACAGTGAGTGCGGTTATGTTGTTGCTAACGTGTTTTGTGTAAGGTAAAACAGCCATTGAGCAGCAGGGCGGGGCTCCAAAGCCTGGACTGCCCAGCTACAAAGCAACGGCTCCTGACCACTGTAAGTATGTGGTCTGTGGCCCCTCCAGTGGCGATGGCTTGGACCCAGGCAGTATGAAGGATACACACAGACTGAATCATACAAAGACCTTACTGTCTTAACAGTTGGAGCTGGACAATCTGGTGAAAAGATAAAGAGACCATATTCAATGTGGGATGAAGCTTGTCTTGACTAGAACAATGAATCATTAACCCAAAATTTCAACAGGATGAGGGCAGTTGGAAGAGGGCCCCAGGCAGGATTTTCAGCCTGAGTAGAGCCTGGGAGGTGTGGAAAATAGAAAATATGCTACCGTGAGGCCTCCCTAGAAAGTGTCAGATCCCCAAACACAGATCTGCAGACCGACTGGGTGCTCAGATAACCATTTCGAGTCCCAGACACCCTATAATTAAGCCCAAGCACTGCCTCTAGGTTTGATTTGGAGTGAAATTTTAGTTGTCAAAGGAAAGCAGCCAGAGCTGTGTTTGCTGGGTGCTGCTTGCAGGAGTCACACTCGTAAGAAATCGTGGGAGGTGCACATGGAACTCCCCACCCACTGGGGTTGATGATCCAAGCTAATTGTACACATTTCCAAAGCCTCCTGTGTGAGAAGGAAAAAATAAAAATGTTCTCTCAACATTTTGAAGTTCATAAACGTGGCAAATGTTCAATAACTATATTTAACTCCCGTTGCATATTCCTTGGCTCTTGGAATATATTAAGCCAACAATTTCATGTGCTTAAGAGGAAAGGCACACTCTCCAGCCCCCTTTGTCTCCGCCACTCTAGGTGATCACCTTTGTCTACCACAGCCTCGAAGGTCTAGCTCAAGATTTTCCTTTCCAAAAGTTGTTCCTGGCTCAACAGGCCTCTCATTGAACTCCTCCTTTAGTATTTTGGTGTTAGATGTGGGCGAGGTCCTGGGAGGCAAGAAGGTGGATGGAAGAATTGAAGGACAGAAGCCAGCAACCACAAGGCAGAACTCTTGCTGTTCCTCTAGCTGTTGCCTTTTGCACCTTATCCGTTGCTCCAAGTTCTTGCTCCTCAAAATAAGGTTCTTGGAGCAGAATTGTCATGAACACCTGGGTGCTTATAAGAAATGCCAACTAAAAGCCCCTTTCCTGACCCACAGAATCAAAATGTTCACTTTTACTAGATACATCCTTATGCACATTAAAGTTCTGTGCTAATAGAGAATTATCACACTTTGTTTCAGTTTATTCCCTTGCCTATCTCTTCCTACACTGCTTGTTCCTCCGAGGAGCTGCGCAGTGTGGACTCCTGTAGGGCAGCCCCTAGCCCAGTACCCAGTGAGCAGAAACAAAATAACTACCACAGAGTCTGCGCTTACTATTTGCCAGTTGCTGACAATCACTTTCAATCAGTTAATCTGTCACACACTCCTATGAGAGGGTCCCATTATTTCCATTTTGCAGATAAAGAATTTGGGGCTCAGAGACTGTAAGTCTCCCCTAACGTCACAGAAATGGAAAGTAACAGATTTGGAATTCAGATGGATCCCTGTATCATTCAGATGACACAAGATGTGCTCTTAGCCACTGTTTTATACTATTTCCCTAGGTAGTTAACAGACATTTATGGCATTTAGTAGAATGTACTTTGTACAATAACGTCTCAGTCTTTCTTTGCTTGTTTGAGTCAGGAAGCGAAAGGACGAGGGTTGTGTTTTCATTCGCCATGCAGTTTCCAAATAGCAGAAGCATCATGTCTGCGCGCACGGAAATGGCCTGTAACTAGACTCAGAATTCCGCATCCCCCACCCCTCTCCTTTCGGAAGATCTGCAAGTGTTAGTAAGCCCTGCAGACAAGCCATCCGTCAGGCAGAAGGCAGCCCAGATCCCTTAAATAAAACATTCTCGCAGCCTTCCGCGGAGAGCATGGAGACAAATACCACGGATGTGAAAGGTGTCGCTGGGATTACCAATGACGTGCTAATGGCTGCTCAGGCAATCTCCGTGCCTCCTGCGCTCTGAGTCACCAGCTCCCTTTGGAGCCTCAGCTCACGTCATTAAGGGACCGAGAGTTATTCACAGATCACTGACTAAAGGCAAGCTTGAGCTGGGCCTGCACCCCTCTGCCCCTCTCCAAAGGACTAAGGTCACCGACCAGAGACCCTGGAGCTTTTTTATCGCGGCCACAATGAAGAGCAGGGGAGACAAAGCTTGTTTCCACCCTCCCATCCATTTCTTCAGCTGTACTTTTGCAAATGGGAACTTTCCTCTTGTTCCAGAACATGTTGGAAACTCTTGCAGGGAACAAGCAGAGTCTTGAGGAGGACAATAGACTTTTGAGAGCTTTATTTTTTTTTTAATTCTAAAGAAACTTCTGGTGTTATTTTAATGCCACAGTCATTTCATTACCAATCAGCCCTGGAGTTTTCAGTTTCTAGAATACACGCACGCATTTCCTCTTTTAGACTCTGTGTGTGACTGCTTGGTTGAATGTATTGTAATTTCATTTGTTTGTTTGTTCTTGCCAACATGGGAGCATCTCAAAGACTAAGAAATATAACAGCACTATTTCCAGACACCACATTTTCCACTACCCTGAATAAATCCTTTGAAGTAAAACATAGCCTGGTTTTCCCACTGGGCACTTCTTCCTGAAATAAAGTCACCGGTCTGCGTCGGTCATTCTGTCAATATCTACGACACTCAGATATTTCCAAGTCAACTTTCAGGGAGTCCGAACTTGACAAATCTAAAAGCTATATTTAGCTGCAATTTGGGAATGATTTGGGAATGAAGATTGAATCTGAAAAAGCAGGATGAGGTATAGTATCTGGAAGCTAGGAGAACAGATAACAACTACACAATTATTCTTTTCTGAATAAACTGAGATCTATTTGATTGCTACTTTTATCCTTTCTCAAAACTAATCCAGTGGTTTATACAAGTTTGAGTTATTCAAGGTTAATTATAGGTTTTATCCTAGAAGATAATTTTCCCAATTAGCAGAGAATAAAGCTATTGTTTATATAAAGCAAACTGGTTTATGATACATTTTAGCTCGATTTTCTTTCTAGGCTAATATCAATACATGTTAAATTAAGCCTTTTTGAGTCAAGAAAATATCACACTGGAATCATTAAGATCAGTTATCAAAATGATGAGGAAACAAATTTCCCAGACTTGTTGAGTGCTGATACCCAGTGTGCAAGTGGAGTTCTCAGCATGAATTGCATTTGTTCACTCAAAAAACAACCAAGGAGCCCCGCCCCCAAAAAGAGCAACATGTTTCCCACTTCTATTAAAATAAGATTCAGCTTTAATACAGACACGGTTTTTCCCTAGAGATGGTCTACAGAATATCTGCTTTGGGAGATGTCATTTGGAGAAAGTAAGACATCTGTTTAAACAAATAAATTTTTTATTTATATATATTTAAAAAATCTTTTACAAAGGCCTAATGGGATGAATCCTGCTTGTAATCATGAGAACATGTTCAGTTTACGTAAGGAACTTGGGCGCTGTCATGTTCAAGAGCGATAGGGCATCTCTTACTGACTATACACATTTCAATGATTGGTTCTTAGGTTTGCTTAAAAACACAAACTGTAAATTTGAATAGTTTTAGAGCTATGGATATTACAGAGGGTCACCAGAATTTATGTTTCATTTTGTGTTCCCCAATGATTGATGGGTCCTGAGAATAAAGTTGTGTTAATATGTAGCTCAGACTGTTTGGGAGCCACCTTGAGGATAATGTCCAAGTGGTTGGAATAGGCATGAGGGAGCAATTTCACACATCTCATGGGTTGACAATGAACTAATTTGAAGAGGCTCCTTGGAAATCCACTAGGACGATCGCAAATGGAGTATCAACAAAGTTATCTTGACATGTGACACCAATACCCTGCACTAGAAAGCCGGGCTACTTGTCCTCTGATGATCTGAGAAAGAAATCACCGAGGACTTAAAATATGCCAACTACCGTGCTATACTTTGTCTCCCTTAATTTATTCAATCCTATCAATAATCTCTGTTAGAAAGGAATTTTTATTCCCATGATACCTATGAGTTTATAAAAGTTAAATAATTCACAGATCATAGGTGGTAAGCATTCAAACCTACTTTGAGGGGCATGTATATGTGTGTGTATGTTAGTGTGTGTGTAAATGGATAAGGGGAGGTTGCTTCCAGAACTTTCTGGAAGCCCCTTACAAATGATTCTCTTGTAAGGAAACCCCATTTATTACACACAGTTGCTTAGACCAATTTTAAACTGATTTTAAATATGTTAGTCTGAAGAGGAATTTTGGGGGGCTTCACTCTTAAATAAACTGAAATTTACTTCTAATGTATTTTATCACTTGCCATACTTTCTACATGGTTTATATGCATTCTTTTCAATAGGAAGAGGAAGTGCCTGGGTAAAGGGGCACACTTGTGAATGACCAGAGCTCCAACAAACAAATATAAAAAGGAGAAGCCCAAAAGTATAAGGCAGACCTGGGTTCTCTGTAAACTCTGCCCTTTGTATCTTAGTGTTCCTGGTGAAGGTTATTAACCTCTCTGAGCATCAGTTCCTTCATCTCTAAAATGAACAAAAATATAGTACTTATTCACAGAGTGCTTGGAAGGATTAACTGAGAAAGAGATATGCTTGAAAAACCTGGCATTATGTTGTTGCTTGACAAATGTCAATTCTTTTCTCTATTGCATATCTTTTTTTTGGACCCGGTGGCTGTCAGAGGTCCCAGGACTAGACCCAAAAAGCTGGCTATCAGAAAAACCCTGATAGATCCACAACCAACTCTACCTTAGCTGAGCCCCAAGTCAAAAGTCAGCCCCACCCCACCCCACCAAGAGAACAGAAAGCCCTGGGAACTCAGAGATTGCTAATGGATGTTCTAATTCCTGGAGACCTTGTGACATGGTGTTGATGCTTATATGAAGGTTTTTAAGCTGGCTTGATAAATTTTGGAGATTAAATGATTGAAAATAATTTTGTCAAAGATTGAACCCTTCACCAGATGGGGTGTTAACCCTCATTTTATGTTATTAGTGTAGTTATTATTGTTGTTGTTAGAGTACTGGGCAATAAGAGAAGAAATTATAATTTAAAGTTAATTTGTCCTCACAGTCTGAAACCGATGAGCACCCATCCATGGCCTAAAGGGAAAGTCTTACATTTCTATTGAGAGAGATGGTGTCACAGATGCTTCTGCCATCAGTTCTTCCTTGTTTAGTTCCACATTATAGACTGATATTTTGGGCCAAGGCAGGAATGTTGATTTGTCTCTTAAATATACTGGCATCTTCATCATTACTATCTTAAAGTACGGCCATGCTTACTGGTCAAATAGAGAGGCTATAGAATTAAAAACTGAAGATAAAAGTATGAATCACTCCATTTTCTTAAGTAACATCATGAGTTCCTCAGTAGAATATACTGTTCACTCATTCTTCCACACAGTCGTTTAAAAAATAATAAGCACCTACCATGTTCCAGGCCTTGCACTAGGAATTCTAAGAAAAGCACATCCTTGACCTCAGTGAGCAACATGTTACAGATACTCCTTCTAAATCAGGTTTTCTCTCAATAATGGCACTATTGACATTCTGAGCCCGATCATTATTTGTTGTAGGGACTGTCATGTGCACTATAGAAGTATCCCTGGGCTCAGCCACCAGTGCCAGTGGCACCTCCCTTTCCAGTATTTTTTATTAAAAATTTTATTCACTTTCTTTAGAGAGAAAAGGGAGGAAGAAAGAGAGGGAGAGAAGCATTGATGTGCAAGAGAAATATAAATTGGTTGTCTCTCACGTGCCCCAACTGGGGACCTGGCCCACAACCCAGGCATGTACCCTGAGTGGGAATCAAAACTGGCATTCCCTCAGTTCACAGGCTGGCACTCAACCCACTGACCCACACCAGTCAGGGCCTCACTTTCCAGTTTTGACAACCAATAGCCTCTTTAGATATTGACAAATGTCCTCAGAGAGGGGTATTGGTGGCAAAAGTGCACTGGCTGAGTGCTACTGGTCTAGATAGACTTATCAATAATTAACTGTTCTCGGTTAAAGCTCCCTGTACTGTTTTTAGTCCAGATCACACAAATTCCCTGGTTAAAAAATGAACTCTAGGCTATTTTTGGTTTCCTGGAAAAGTTTATGACACAACATTTCAATAGAACTCAGATGAAGTCTTGCACACACACTTAGGAAATTCAAACCTTTCCCAAGCAACTTATTTTCAGGGGGAAAAAAACGTATTAAATGCACCTGTCTGGGAGACTTTGATATCTATCAGACTCATAATGAACACAGTGTAGGGGGGCACTGTGGCACACAATTTGGCTTTTGCAGGGGGGATCATAGAAGAGCAAGTATCTTGTGACCATTGGGTAGACACATTCAACTCCACAATGACCTATACATATCCTTCACTTGGGCTCCAGAAATGTCATACCACTTAAAATATGTAATAAGTCACCTCAAGCTAAAACAAACCAACAAGACCAGAACAGAACAAAATAGCTTATGAAAACTCCTCCATTATTTAGGATGATTTAAATGCAAAATATAGCAAGTAAGTTTCTCTCATGTCAACTCAAGTCAATTGGTAGTGGCTGACTGGACTACTGGGTTGGGAAAACCTAAAATCACACCTGTCCATGGCAAAGATTATTGAAATACTATATGTATATTTTATGTCCATTGAATAGAAGAATAAATTGTATGTAACAGGTATTTTCCATCCTTGTTTCACATATCATTTTTTAATTCTAGGATGAAGTCTACATATGGACTTGCTATGTCCAGTTCCACTGAGCTCTTCAATATTATAGATGTTATATTGGGTTGGCCAAAAAGTCCACTTAGTTTTTTCCATAAAATAAAAGGTACATTTTTCATTTTCACCAGTAACTTTTTTGATTTGGATATTTTGAGCATGTTGGCTATCTCCCACTATTGGCTTCTAGTGGGCAGAGGCCAGGGTACTGCTAAACATCTTCCAGTGTATAAGACAGCCCAAAACAAAAAAATTATTTTGGCAAAATGTCTATAGTAGCTTTGACACATTCAATCAGATACATTATTACCTTCTCCATACGCTGTACAAATCTTTTTTTGTGTTTCAGTTGTGTTTTTACTTTTGTTGAAATAATAAAGCATAATATACCAAAAATGGTATTTTCTTCCATCTTCAATATTAACATAGCTGCACAAAAATTCACCAGTTTGGTAAGTTCTTTTAAATGCATGCTGATATGACAGCTGTCACAACACAATCTCACAAAGTTGTTTGGAATGAAGTTAAAGACAGCTAAGCATCACTAGCCATCGTATGGGAAAAAACTAATGAACTTTTTGGCCAACCCAATAGATGTTACTTGCTTTTTTCTGCTGAACAATTTGTAGGACTATGTTGTCCTTTCTAATATGTTATACAAAAAAATAAGTAAAACTAAAGCCTGTATCTCAAGAAATTAATGAGGAATAATATAGTCTTCTCTCAGGATTTATTGATCTTTCTTAATTTTTTTAAGTACAATTATATACCTAGGTTCATGGACATATGCATATGCTATTAATATGATTTATAGGTTCTTCTAAGCTAAGAGTTATTTTTATTAAAGCCTTTCCTCCACTTAAATACTGAGCTATTATTTTATTTATTTAGTAAATACAGGATGGGGCAAAAGTAGGTTTACAGTTGTTCATATGGAAAAAATACAATAATTAGTAAATGATAACACAAGAATAAACTGTGTGTTTTGTGTAATCACAACTGTAAGCCTACTTTTGCTCCACCCTGTATTTATTTATGGCCATTAATGTGCGAGTAAGATGCCAGATGATTGAATCAGACATGAACTGTTCCCACAGGGACCTTAAAATCTAGCAGAGACGATTAGAAATGCACACATTGCAAGGTTACAAAAGGTAAAATGACAAATGCCATTGCAGAAATTTAAACAAAGAAAGATTGCAGAAAGAGCTGAGAGATAGAGATTTCTTTCCACATGGGAGATCAGAGAAGAGATTGCCTTTGAGTGAGTCTTGAGTTACTGGTAAGAATAAATTGTACTGGAATAGAGAGAGACAGGGCATTCTAGGGAGCAAAGGAAGCATTAGTGAAAGCAGGGAAGGGGATAGTTTGGGGTATAGGTATAAAGCAGTTCTGTTGGAATGGAACACAGTATTAAACAGGAAGTAGCAAGAAATAAATTTGGAAAGACCGAAGAGACTCAGACCTACTCTGAATCTAAAATCAGAATAAATAGACATGATCTTTTAAAAGATGAAATTCCAATCATACCTAATGTAAGAAAGAATTGGGCCACAACCCCCTTCGTGTTTTATTTACATTTCATGAAAAATGATTCAGTTGTTAGAAGAATGGGCTGCTTGCCCACTTACCAGAGGAAACCAGGCATTCTTGTCTGTGTTGATGTCTGTTTTGTTTTTATAAACTGGGAGTGGCCTTAAGAAAAGAACTGATTCTTTTGGCTAATTGCTAGAGACATTATTTCATAATAAACACACAAAAATAGAAGTCATTTTATTTAGCATTCATTTTTTTAATTTAATTTTATTTTTTTAAAGATTTTATTTATTTTATTTCTAGGGAAAAGAGAAGGGAGAGAGAAAGAGAGGGAGAGAAATATCAATGTGTGGTTGCCTCTTGTGTGTCCCCTACTGGGGACCTGGCCCACAACCCAGGCATGTGCCCTGACTAGGAATCAAACTGGTGACCCTTTGCTTCACAGTCCAGCGCTCAACCCACTGAGCCACACCAGCCAGGGCCATTTTTTTTTTTTTTAATTTTAAATACAGACTTAAATGTTGACTTAAAAAACTCTACACAAGACAATTTTTTTCAACTATCTGGTAGATATTTTCAACCTGTTCTTGTAAAATGGTAGAGCCCATTTGAATATTTTTTAGGGAATATACTAAGGTGATTTTACAACTGAAGCAGCTAAGCTCAGTTGGTTAGAGCATCGTCCCAATACACGAAGGTTGTGAGTTGGATCCTTGGTCAGGACACATACAAAAATCAACCAATGGATGCATAAATAAGTAGAATACCAAATATCTCTCTCTCTCTCTCTCTCTCTCTCTTCACCTTCTGTCTCCCTCCATCCTCTCTCTCAAATCAATAATTAAAAATCGAAAGATTATGAGAGTATACTATGTGACAGACATTGTGTAAATTCTTATTTATTTATTCATTCTCTAAATATTAATGGAACACATACTATGCAAAAGATAGGCAAGTTTCTACTTTCAAGGAGCATAGAGTCTACTGAGGAAATTAATCAAATAATCACAGTAAAAATGTATAATTGCAAATAAATAACAGAGCTGTAATGGGAGAATAACAAGGTACTCAGAAAACACATTTTAAAAATCTGACAGACTGTGAGGTAAAGAAAGGTGGAATCATGAAGGTCACGGCGTGAAAGTGGGATGGGAAGAGTGACAAGCATTTCAATCAAAGAGAACACTAAAGTTCCAGACAGTAGATAGTGTGGCATATTTGAAGAACTCAAAGAAAGCCAGTGAGTTGGAATACAGAGAGAGAGAAGTAGGGAGAAGCATGCATGATGAGAGAGGTAAGGAGAGACAAGGCATGGAAAACAGTGAAAGGTTTGAAGTTTGGGGAGTTTAAAAGAAGGGAGTCTGATCAGATTTCCACTCTAAGAACATTACTTTCACTGCAATGCCGAAACGGAGAGAAAGAAGGCCCAGGTACAAGTGTGAATTTTCCTTTGCAGGCCAATACAGTAACCTGAGCAAGAGCTGAGGGTCTGTACTGAGGGGGAGGATATAGGAGACATAAAGGGCAAAGGAAAAGAGAGATGAATGGCTCTGATGGACATGTAGGTGGTCACAATGGGGATGGAAAATGTAAAAGGTGAGAGAGGTGTTAAGGATGAGGTATAAGTTCTAAATTATAGAACTGAATATGTGGTGCTGCCAGTCATCCCTAAGCGACAGAAAACAGTGGAAGAGGTCTAATTTCATAAGGAGGGAACAACAATCTCCTCACAAGGCCCCTATGATATAGAATGATTGCTAAGTCCACTTTTTTATGAGGAATCTGAGAATCATATAAGGGAAGTAACATTGGTTTCTCTTGTATAAATGACAGAGCCAAGATAGGAGCCTAGGTTTATATGACTCTAAAACCTGAGATTTTTTTTTTAAGATTAATATAGTGAATTATGGGCTGTGAGGTACAGAACTCTATATCTCAGGCAATTGCTTGTTTAAGTTCTTGACAAGACAAAAACCTTCATTAAGTGAAAGATTGTGTGGTAGAGAAGAAGGTCTTTCCCATTTTCCTGGACCTACTTCTCTGTGGAAGAATGACTCACTACTGCTTTGTCACCCATAAGAAACATTGCAACGATTTCCTCATGCATAACTCTTTACTTGTATTTAGGATTTCTCATTGTAGTCAATTTCTGATTGCATATTCGAAAGTATGCTTGAAGGGCCAGTATTCTCTACAGTTGCTGGTTGTCAAGGGGAAGCTTGTCTTTTTGTATTAAACATTCAATTAGACAAATCAAGCTTCAGTAGTTGGTATTATTGTCGTGAAACTATAATACTGACAGCCTAATGGAATTACTGAGAAAATTAATGGCTTAAAATAGTCAAGCATACTTGACACACAGTAAGCATTCAGTACATACTAGCTCTAATTATTATTACTATTATTCTTATTAGTTAATTATAAGATCTGGATCTTCTCACTTCTAGCTTGTTTTTCTCACTGAAGCTATCTCCTCTCCCAGAAATGCTTTACTTTTCTCTATCAATTCATCATTTCTTCATTCCAAGCCCAGTCTAGAATGCACTAATGCAGAAAAACTCCTACCAGAAAAATATCATACATTAATTCCTTTGACAAATACATGTCTATTCCCGTTCCAGGTACTGACTACTGCAAAAAGTGTCAACAGAACAGGCAGAGTTGTTTCTTTCATTGATCTTACATTCTGGTGAAGAAAGACAATCACTAGACTAAAGATAATCACCAAACAGTAAAACTAACTGTTCACTGTCACTAAACATGTAAATAAATAACATGCCATTTGTCATGCAGTATAAATCCTTTTTAAAATTAAACAAAGCAAATCTCATAGAGAATTGTGTGGATGGGGTCATTATTTTATCTATAGTCAAGGAAGGCATCTTCATTATTTGACATTGGAGTAGACAACCAAATGAAGCTCCAGATGGAGAAAGGATGCTGGAGTTGCTTGATCTGTAAAGGAACAGCAAGGTGGTTGATTTAAGTGGCAAGAAAAAGAGACAAAGGTTGGAGGTGCTGTCAGGGATTCAGGCAGAGCCAGAGGATGGGCCAAGTGAGGACCATTGGAAGTTATTCTGGTAAAATGGGAAGCTACTGGAGTATTGTAAGAGGAATGTGATCCGATTTAGGTTTTACATTGAGAACACAATCACTCTGACTGCTGTCTGACTAATCAACAGTATGAGGATAAGAGTATAAATAAGGGGTAGTACAATATCCAGGATAGAGATGGTATTTGGATTGTCTCGGAATGATGGCATTGTGAGTAATCAGGAATGACCAGATCCTGGATACATTTCAAAGATCCAGACAACATGATTCGTTAACAGATAGATGCAGATTAGATAGAGGGTGTGAAAGAAAGGAAGACATCAGGGATTCACCAAGGTTTGGGGCCTGAAGAGCTGAAAGAATGGGGTAAGCCATTCCCTGAGATGGGGAAATCAAGAGAGGAGGGAAAGAGAGGAGTTCAGCTTCAGACACATGAAGATGTGGATGGGTATTAGAAATGCAAGTGAAGATGTGCAATGGGCAGATGGACAGAAATGACAGGAATTCATGGTGGGGTTGTGGGCAGGAAGTTAGGGCTGAAAATATAAATTTGGGAGTCATAATCCTAAAAGTAGCATTTCTAGCCAAGGAGCAAATGAGATCACCTAGACTGACTGAGGGTTGAGAAGAGGTCAGAGGACCAAGTTGTGGGACATTCAGCATCTGGATTTGGGGATGAATAGAGGTACAAAAGATGGAAAAGAGAGCCCTATCTTGGAGAACTTGTTTCAAGGAAGAGGCAGCATTTCATTTTCTCAAGTGCAGATGATGACAGAAGAAATACATCACTCTAGGTCTGAGCACCTCAAAATTTAAGAATCACTTTTCTACATTATTTTTCACCAGTTTATAGAGAATCTATTCCAAGGTTCACATCTGGCAGACATTGGGCCTGATTTTATCCACAAATATATTTGTTTGGCCAGCACAGACTTTGTTTTAAAAAATTGAATGTGAAAGCTTTTATGTTTATCATATGCTCTGCAATTAACCAAAGACTGTGGTTTTGTTTAAAATAGGTATATGCTCCTGGGTCTTGTAGGAATTTATGATAAGGATAGCAACAGACACACACACACACACACATCACAACAGCACAGTAATGAGTGTGCTTTAATCTACCTCCTCAGCCATACATATAACATTTGAAGGAATACCCTTTGAAATTTCCCATTCTGCCTAGTTCTGTGTCCGTGGCAAAGAGAATTATAGCCTCCAAAAATAGTCTATGCCTTAATTCTGGCACCTTAAACATGTTACCTTCCCCAGAAAAAGGTACTTGGCTGATGAGATTAAGGTTAATTGGTTGACCTTAAAATAAGGAGATTATCCTGGATTATTTTGGGGGCCCATCATAATCCCATGAGCCCCAGAAGCAGAAGAGGAGGCAGAAAAAAATTCAGAGAGATTGAGAGTATGAGAAGAATGTGTTCCTGCTGGCTTTGAAGATGGAAAGGGCACCTGATGAGGAAATGGGGACCTCAGACCTACAACCAAAGACACACGGTGTTCTGCCAACAACTTGAATGAACTTGACAGCAGATTGACCCCTCAGAGTCTCCAGAGAGGAAAGCAGCTCTGCTAACACTAATTTTCACCTTTGAGACCCTGAACAGAGAATCCAGACAAGGATGCTGCACTTCTGATCTGCAAAACTGAGACAATAAGTGAATGCTGGTTCAAGCTGCTGAAGTGCATAGTAATTTGACATGGCCATAGAAAACTAATACAGTTTCCTTGATAAAGTATTCATATTAAGTATATGCATGGTTATCCAAGTCTATCTTCTTCCAGAAAGATTTCTTAGACCATTCTAAGTAATTTTCACCCTCTAAATTCAGAGCTCTTATCTGTACCATCTAACAATATATTTGTTGTTGGTCTTGCTTGGCTATCTACTTCTCAAGTTATTTAATTTTTGTGTATTTTTTAATAACTTCTATTAAACAGACTATAAATTTTTTAAAGACAGGCACTAGGTCTTCTATTCTTAAAATCAACTTCTGATAATCTACCTGGTCAGGTCACTGAACTACTTAAATTATTGTATGGCTTTCTATTGTCAGTACTGTAAACAAAACTTTCTGGGCATGATTGACATGCATGATCTGGGCAGGCTCTTCTGCACTTCCTTTCATTAGACAGCACGGTGCCTCCAGCTGGGCCTCTCTAGCCACAACAGCCTCATCTCAGTCTCTCTTACTGGTTCTGACCACTCCTTCCTGCTCCAGAGCCTTTGCATATGGGGCTCCCTTTGCCTGGAGCTCTCCTCCCTCCCTCCTATGCTTGGTAAGTTCCAATTGCTCCTTTAGATCTCAACTCCATAATCACTGCTTCCCAAGAAGGGCCTTCCAGTCATCTCTTACTAGGTCAATGAACCTTTTTATAACTTACATCACTTCCTCCTTATTATAGTTGCAACTTAATACTTGAAGCTGGGATAATCTAATTAATAGCATGTCACCTCCCAGTGAATCCTATTATAAAATGGCAGAGACCAGGCCCATTTTGGCTCTTCAGTGTATCCCCAGTCCCTAACAGGGTGCCTAGCACAAATGGTTGTTTTAACAGAATTATTTGTTAAATTAATGTACCTGTGGTAGACAGAGTAATGTCATCAACCCAAAGACATTCATGTCCTATCCCTGGAAACCGAAATTATGTTGGATTGCATGGCAAAGGAGACCTAAGGCTGCGGAGAGAACTGGGCTGCTTATCAGATGGCCCTAAAGGAATGTTATCTTGGAGAATCTGGGTGGTCCCGGGTAGCCACAAGGGTCCTTAAAAGTGAAAGAGGGAGGCAGAAAAGAAGAATCAGTCAGAGGAAGATGTGACTAGGGACAAATGACTAGATATTGTGGACAGGGACGCAATGTCACTGGCTTTGAAAATGGAGAAGTGGGGACCTGAGCCAAGGCATGGGGCAGCCTCCAGAAGCTGTAAAATGCAAGGAAGTGGACTCTCCCCCAGAGCCTCCAGAAGGAAAACAGCCTTGCCAACGCCTGGATTTTTCTCCCGCTGAGACCCATAAAGGTTTTTTAACCTACAGAACTGTGAGATAATAAATTTGTGTTGTTAAAGCCTCTAAATATGTGATAACTTGTGACAGCAGCGCAGGAAACTAATATGATAACTTAAACCATTGCTTTGCCCACAGAAATTCAATACATTTTCTGATTGACTTCAGCTCAAAAAATATGTATTGACTCAGATTGGATTAACAATTTAGTGTAGTGTGACAAAGTGTATATAATTTAGAACTGGAAAAAAATGTGTAAAAACATTACCTCTAACCTCTGTCCCATAATACAGATTAAAAAGAAAAAAAAAAACCTGAATCTCAAAGAAGTAACTAGCAAAAATTTACACATGTAGCTAGTGGAAAAGCCTCAGGGAGACCACCTATGTTGTAAAATAGTGAGAGAAAAAGTTAAAATACAGAAACAGCTTTGCATAATTATTCTGCATATGGTGATCTCAAGGAGTAACAAGAGGTAGAGCATTTTTCTGCCTTGCAGGCCAAAAGGCTAGGAGGCCTCTATCCAGTTATTTTTTAAAGAATACTAAATAACAAATACAATAACAAATAACAGATTGGCTGCAAGGGAAGAAAAAAAAGTGCTCTTTGAGTAGGATTTGCCACATGGGATCTACCACAGTTACATTAATTTAACAAATAATTCTGTTAAAACAACCATTTGTGCTAGGCACCCAGTGACTGTCTCATTATCTTCTGCTTGAGTTTAAAAAAAAAAAAAATCATTCACATTATATAAATAGATTCCTTTACTCTTTGGAACAAAAAAAATATGTGTGTTTAGGTTGTAAAATAAAATACTGGCAAGTCAGAGAGCTAGCTATTATGTTAATAAATATCAGTGGTTTCTTTTGTGTCCTAATATAGAAGGCTATTGGTTCTTGTCAATAGTGTAACTTGCTTTTGGCAAAAGAATTGATTTGAAATTGTACTGTGTGATACTAAATGCGTGTCTTCTGTTACCTACCAGATTGAGAAGATTTTAGATAGATAAACAACAAGGTAATGCAAACCATCAACCTACTCTGATAGTAAAGCAGAAGAGTAACAAACACACAAATGATCTGCAACATCAGTGCCTTTGATGTCAGCAATGGAGTTCAGTTGGAAACAGTCATGAGTAGGAAAAAGTACTGATCCTATCAAAGAGTGGACTTCCTAAAAGGGCAAACAGTCACCATGGAATATGAATACCACACTCTTGGGTTTTCTGTTAAATTACTAACATTTATTAATCTGACAAACTTTAATGGGCAACATAATCCTGCCATAACACAGTTATCTGCAGACCTCATTAATATTAGTAAAACCAACTCTGGTTAATATAAGGTGTTATGCAAGTACAAATCAGTATTAAAGAGGTTGTGTATAAATTAGTGAAAAATGACTAATAGTAACATATTGTTCTGGGATGTCATCCCCCAAGCAAGGCAAAAAATATCAGTCAACCAGTCAGCCAGGCTTTATTTAGAATCTAATCTGTTCTCAAAAGTGTCCAAGCTTCGGGATACAAGAGAAGCAGCTGGCCACCACATTTACAAAAACAAGTCATTCTGATGGCTAATGTTAATTGAGAAGTCACTATATGCTTAGAAAAATTTACCTGAATCACTCACAGTTTTCATCCCAACCCTGTAATGTGTAAATTTCCATTCCCACTTTACAAATGAAGAATTATGGGAAAGCAGCAGAGAAGTTAAGTATCTTACCAAAGGTTACACACACAGAGTCCAGACTGACTCTGAAGCAAGGAAGGGTTCCTCCCGCTCTCTTTAGAAACGGTGCGCCACATTGCCACGAGCGTGGGGTGAGCAGAGACCACATAAAGGAAAACACTTGTGCTATGAGGTTTATTAGCAAACGTGTTTGCAGTCTTTGGAGACCAGTAGAGCCGGGTGGCTAAATGCAGATGCTTTGGATCCATATTGCTTGGATTCAAATGCCACTTCCTCCAGTTGGGAAAGTTGCCTGATAGGTCTTCTGTTTTGTTTGTTTGTTTTAATTTCTATCACCTCACTCATAGAGTTTTTATGGGAAAACCCATATGTAATACAAGCTTCATTATAGGGCTGTTTTTAGGTAACACATAGGTAGTGCTACTTCTTCATTGTGGACATGCCATGTGGCAACATATACACAGCATGTAGAATAGCATTCTATGAGCACTAGTTATTGCCAGTGAGCATCAAGGCATGTGGGGTTAAAATAAAAGGGTTAGATAGGCAGCATTAAATGATTAAAGCAGAAAAAAATGAAAAAATTGATCAAATTTATTCTTTTGCTGAGCATTCGTTATGAGCCCAATCATGCAATAGACCCTAGAAATTAATAAGAAATTAATCTTCAAAGAGTTTTCAAATCTACACACATTTACCATCAAAGCTAGACTAGGACCAATGAGACTGTGGTTGATTTCAGAGGACTCAGTCAACCCCCCAAATCTACCTAACTTGATCTCATGTTTATTCCTGGCCTTCAGTTTACATTCTGATTATCCCCTCCATTCCTCCTGACCTTCCCCTGGTACACCAGCCCTCTTCTTCTATTCATAACTTCCCGTCAATCCCAATGGCCACCTTGAAAATTACAACATACTTTTTAGTCCATATACAGAGACCTTCTTCTGTTCTCTCCCAGCTGAGCCCTCCACTCTCAACAGTTCTGAGTTTCGTAGTTTTTCCAAACACATGGCACTACTTGATCTCATGCCTTCTGATATCAAGGCTCTTATCCTTCCACATTATCCTTTTGCTATATAATGATGAGTACTTCCAGACCCAGCTTAGTTAAACAAAACTCTCATGCAGAGTTTTCTAGGACCTGTTCAAGGTGATCTTCACTCTCCTGTGTTCCCTCTGTAGCTCATACCTATATATATAAATATATATGCTGCCTT
Organism: Macrotus californicus; assembly: GCA_007922815.1. Taxonomy (NCBI): domain Eukaryota; kingdom Metazoa; phylum Chordata; class Mammalia; order Chiroptera; family Phyllostomidae; genus Macrotus; species Macrotus californicus. The sequence goes on along the minus strand of VMDR010014539.1, from coordinate 1,044 downwards.
TATCAAGTTGTAGAGCAAGCGGTTCTGCTTTCTCGTCACTGCCAAGTTTTGTAAAGATGGACCGTGCCCAGTACCTGGCTCTACAGCCGCTATCCAGACCATTGAGTTAATTACTACTGCACTTATATCGTCTGCAACAAAAGACAGCACTTGGCTTCGCACAGACTATTTGGTAGGAGCAAGACTCATCCCTTGAGCTAAGTCATAATCAGCAAATCAACAAGTACATGGTGGAATGATTTCTATCATCTTGGCTCTGTTTTCTGAGACAAACAAAGAAAGTCTCCAAAGAACATAGTATCTAACTGAGGAGAAACAAAAGTGACCTATACTTAATTATAAATCTCTTTCATATTTTCTTTTATTTCCTGAACTGAGTTGTCCACAGTGACAGTGCTTGGGAGACAGTCACTAAGGGTTGATTTATAATATCTGTCCTACAATCAGTAGCATTGGAGACAAAATTTTAATTTGCTTAGAAACCAGAATTACAGGAAGGCATACAAATACACAGATGGGAAAGCAACTATCAGGGGGGAAAAAAAAAGGCTTTGAGGACCCATTTGTAAAAAGGATTAATTTTAAATAGAAAAATGAAATTATCCTAAAGGGTTAGTGTAAAAGTAGCTCAAGTGCTCCTTATGTGAAATGAGAACTTTCTATAAAAGAATTGAGAGAGCAACAAAAAGCCATCCTTACATTTTATTATTTTATGATCATCTTTTCTTTTTGATGAAAAATAAGAATATAATCTATAACCATTATTTAGCTTACTTTTATAGAATTTCCTAGCAAGGAGTAGCACAATACACCTAAGCAAAGTGTATGGGCTTATTCCTCATTCAACCTGGAAAGGCATCTCAAGTATTTTCTGTCAAATGGAAAACTAGGAAATCCTTCTGTGATTTTTCCTCTGGTTCCCAAGAACTTTAGGTGACCTGCAAATGAAAACTATGCTCTTCTTTTCTAAAGCTGTCTGGACCAAGGCCAATTCCAAGGTAGACCTAGTAGATCTATTCTCGACTCTTAAGAAGAAAGCAAGAG
>VMDR010014538.1:0-23409 GCA_007922815.1 Macrotus californicus | reverse complement strand
AAATGTGTTTAATGCTTTAAAGCCAGCATTATGGCTTTACAGGCCGTGACTATGCTCAACACATGATGTTTCGTAACTATCAAGTCAAAAGTGTTGGTGTGCTAGGCTCTCACATGGCCTACACAGCACACTGGTCAATGATTGATACAGCACTTCAGTATATAAAATTCTTCCAGTAATCAGGGCATAGCTCAAATATGAGAATCTGCTATACTTCAAAATCTCTCTGTGGCGAAAGTACGCTCATGCCCTGTCAGCCGGGATTAGTGGTAATAGTAGGTATGTCCCTTCCATTACTGTAAGATACTAAAATTTCTGAGTAGAACAATAAGTCCTAGAGCACATTTTATACAGAAGAGTGACTTAACACAATATGCTGTTTTTCATAAGGTTAACTTCACTTTCTAAGCTGCTCCAACTTCACATTTACCACAGTTAAAGAGATAAATGCAGATGGCCGAGGCTGCCAATGAATTGTATCTTGCAAATTAAATATATTCAAGTAGCAATTGTGTTATTAAAAAAAAACTTTTATATCCAACTTTTTAGGGATGTTTCCTTTGCTCAAAACTATTGAATAGTGTACTTTGCCATTATCTTTGAGGTGAGAAAATAGTGGTCAACCTGATAGCAGTATTTTAGGTGGTTATGTTTGTGCATATCTGTAAATTACCAGTGTGCAAGCGAGAATGCTCAATAATTCAAGTGATGTTTCTTGGAAAACAAATAAAACAGGAAATCCAGATCATTGTACAAAATACAATACACCATTTTTATTGATTATGACTATCTTTCTGAAAGGCAGTGGATTTGGCTTTGGAGGCAGTATGATAGAATTCTTTTATCATCCAGTGTCTTGGATTACTATCTGCTTACGAATGTGGTTATGAACCAAAATGCTGGATGGAGTCCAGCTTCAACCCCATTTAATTCTTGGAGTTTTGCCCAGATCAAATGTGCTTGGTAAGCTGGGACAATATGCATGCTTTTCACAGACCAAAGCTGAGTAATGAACCCTCAGTGCTCCATTAAACCCTCTCCAGTGGTTTGGAGTGTGGTGGAGAGTCCTAGCATGGCCCTGGGAGCAAGCCTGTGCACAGAAGTCCCTGGATGTTCCGTCAACGCTGTCCCAGGGTTCTGAAAGGGATCTGCTTGGCCACCTTTGGAGTTGTATTCGTTTTCTGTTGCTGTGTAACAGATTACCACAAATTAAGCAGTTTATAACAACATTCATTTATTAACTCACAGTTCTGTAGGTCAGAAGTCCAGGCACAGCGTGGCTGGGTTGTGCTCAGGGTGTCAGCCAGTCACCTTCCCACTGGGATTGAATGTCCTTTTCCTAGTTCTTTCTTGTTATTGGAAGAATTCATCTCTTTGCTGTCATGGGGACTGACACCTCTGTTCCCTTGCTGGTTGTCAGTTGGAAACATCTCTAAACCCCTAGAGGCTGGTCCCGGTTCCTTCCCATGAGGTCTTGCCTATCTCAGCAATGGAGAGCTGTCCTACAAATCTCTTCACCTTCCTCTTCTGTGAGCAGCCAGAGAAAATTCCCTGGTTTCGAAGGGCTTCAATGATTGGCTCAGGTCCCCCAAGGTGATCTGCCCAGCTCAAGGTTAATGGAGTCATAACACCACCTAATCACAGGAGTTAAAAACACAGTCTAGGGACTACGCAGGGTGTGTACACCAGGGACAGGGAACATTGGGGGACATCTTAGAATCCTGCTTGCCATACAGGCTTTTGTCACTTTCACTTTCAGCTTTACAGGTTTCTTTTTTACTTCATACCCAAGCCTTTTTCTTTTTCTTTTTTTTCCCAGAAGGAACTCAGAAAAAAACAAATTGTTGCAAAATTAGTCTACATGTAATAAAATATACATAAAAGATGTGTATTCCTGAGCTTGCAAACATGTTTCAAGGTGACATGGAATAGGCTTCGGTGCTATTCATCATTCTCATTGCAAATACAGTTTCAACTAGACCATTACTTTATGGTGAGGCGCTTTTGTGACATTACAGTAGCTGCCAATATGGTTATAATAATGAGGACACTATTAATTCCTTTAGTTTTCTCTCTAATAAATGTCAGGCCTACTGTGGTAAGAAGTAACAGGTTTATTTCAATACAAATTCTCTTTTATTTATGATGTTCTTTCTACAAATTAATTGTATTTTTTAAGTTGTGTGAGATTAGCATGCATACAGTGAACAATTAAAGCAATTATTGGCGATTTGGTCGTGTCAACCTATCCTGAAATGCATATCGCCCCCTCTGTGTCTGATTATTAATTGGATTCTTCTTTTTTTTTATTTTAAGGTTTTTTAAAAATATATCATACATAAAATTTTTAGGTTTATTTTAAACACAGTTGTAATCATGTATATATTTATACAGTGAGATTTTTCATGTAGCATTAAAACACTTTTATTTTTTTCATACTGTTTATAAACATACTTTTTTTTAGCATTAAATCATTCATTATTTCATAGTGGAATTCTCCAACTGGAAACATTAACATTGAGAATTTTTTTTATTGTGGTAAGTACACTTAATATGGGACATACCTGCTTTTTTTTATTAATTGGATTCTTATAGTAACTAATTTTCACTCAAAAGCCTTGATTTATCAAAATGCAGGTGAAAAGGTACTTACAAAGAATATAAGTAAGTCTGATTAAGAAGTGCTTACTAACATTGAAATTTATTGCTAAATATCAAATGGCTAATTTCCAATTAGGATAAAGACAATGATGGAAAATAAAGTGTGCAATGGTGTAGTGTAGTGTAGTGAAAAAAATAATAAAGAGTTAGACACTGGATAAGCTACTTCACTTACCTGAGTCTCTTTTTTCACTATAAAAGCAGGGTGATCTTCCAACTTTATTGAGTAGTGAGAGTTAAATGATTTATTAAATATATAGTCTATAATAAATATGCAATAAATACTTCCCATCTCTGAAGTGAACAAGCTAATTTAATCAATTAACTTATTTCAATAAACTTTAAATAGAAGAAGTCACAGTTTAGATGGACAGACTCCATAGATTTAATTCGATATGTAAAAGTTTGTGCATACAGTTGCTGTAACCGAGATAGACAACAGAGACTTAAATATACTGAAGTATTTTTTAGTATTTGAAACAGAGGACATTTAACAGTGGGATTAGTTTGATAATGGAACAGTTAAGAGAATTCGAATAGTTCAACCAGACATGAGCTGAAGCAGGGGCCTCATCTCACTACACCAGAAGCACAAAGGGATGATGAAGCATTCCTATCTCAGGGGATGGGATTGTGAAAGAAATGCAGGCAGAGATCCCACCAAAAGTAGAAGGAGAATGATCTGGTTTCTTCCTTCTAATAAAAGGTGGACCAGGTCGGGGCATGAGAAATGGCCCTCGCAGTTTAAGAAGAGCAAAACAGATAGTGAGTATATCCGAAGGCAGGCAGACCAAAGGCCAACACTGTGATTGGTAAAACGAATAGAAAAGTAATTGACCAGCAACTCAGATTTCAGGTAATTCAAGGGAAGGCTGGATCCTGAAAGTACTGTGATGAATAATGCCCCTAGTTTTGTTTTCTCAGAGCTTCAGAACCACCACTAACCAAGAAAGAGCCATTAAAAACAGAGATTTATTCCCCGAGACCCTCTCAGGCAGGGCTGTTGGGGGACACATCTGATGGCTGCAAGACAGACAGCCTCAGGATCAGCATCGGGAGGGTTGGTCTTGGCTGCTGCTGGCCACAGGGTATGGTATAGGGCGTAGAGCTACTGTTTGTTGTGGAACTCTGCCTGTCTTCATCATTGTATTTGTTATTTGGGGATGTAGAAGAGTATGTTTGCCAAAGGGGATCACAGTGGCATGGAGACTCAATATGAGTAATTGTGTCTTCAGATGATGCTCGTCATCAACCTGCAGGTCCTTTCTGCTAACTCCAAGAAGAGCAGAGAAAACATGTGCCCATCAAGCCTTTTTCCAAACTACAGACTTATGAACCAAACAAATGTCATTGTTGAAAGCCATTCAGTTTTGGAGTGGTTTGTGACTCAGTAACAAGTAACCAAAATATAGGATGATTAAACTTATAATTTAGGCAAATGTTGCCATATACAGCAAAACACATTTGGCCAAGAAACATGCTTCTCAAGAGATCTGGGGCATACAGTTTTATGTAGTAGCTGGTCTTGGTTTTGTGTTCTCTGCCTCTGGGGAACTGTAGGTGCATTATCAGTTGTGAGTGGGATAATTGGATTTACTGTAGCAGGCAGAGGAAATGTGGGGATTGTTTCTGCATGTCTACCATGATGCCATAACTGGACCTCTCCTGTCTCTGTGTTGACAGAGGCACCAGTGATCACATCAGATTACTTAAATGACAGATCCTAACTTCATATTGATTTATTCAACTTGAAATGCCTATTATGTGCCACTTGTTTGTTATTCTAGGTGCTGGGGACAGAAGAGTGAACAATGCAGTTAGAATTTTCTGCCCACATGACGCTTACATATGCAGAATTGGGAAGGAACCAGCTCAAAAACCCTTTTCCTTAAGGAATGTAAAAATGAGCCAGTGTGGTAAAGAGGGGTTTAGTTAAAAGATTATTGGAAACTGTTATTGGCATGTGTATTGGTCAGGAGAGCCTGGGTTATGTTATGGTAACAAACATGCACAGGTAACTCAGAGATAGCACATGTGACAATGTCATGGATCTTGTCCTGTAAGAGCTAGAAAACCTTTGCAGGGAAAAAAGTTAACAGGAACACCTATAGGCCTACAGATGTGGAAGAAATGGTGGAAGGCCATCTTAGAGAAAGATCAAGAGCACCGTGGGAGAGAGAGTGTGTTGAGGAATCTCTGATGAGAGATTGGGTGGAGACAGAGAACAGAAGGACACACACCTTGTCCCATGCTCCCTCTCAACTCTCCTTCCCCACAGCATGCCTCTGGAGAGAGCAGGTCCAAGCTCGAGAAGAAAGAATAGGTGATGCTAAATCAAGTTTAAAGTTGTGCTTAATATTTTATACTAGGTATCTAGTTTTTAAGTTGAAACTGAAGAATTTTTATTTTCTGCAAATGAGTGACCACAAAATTCCTGGGCCTGCCCATGTATTCTGTCAAGGTAAGGGAAGATTAGTTGAACTGAGTGAATTTTGAAGCCAAGGTAAGAGACGGAATTGTCAACTGTGATCACAGTTGGTGTGTTCTGTTTCCTCAGCGTTCCCAGCTTACATCTGTGGCGTACAGCAAGTGCTTTTTCTTAAGCAACGGACAGACCTCTGCTTTGTCCACTGTATTACTGATAAGAAAATTTCACTTGCTTATGGGGAGTGAGTTCAATGGCAATCATTCCATCTGTCTCTAGTCATGAAACTGGACACCAGACCCAGTCTCAGTGAGAATGGTGGGTAGCGGAGTCAGCATTTGATCCATGAGTCCATTGGACTGTACTTTGATAACTACAGGGGAAGAGCTCTTTCTGTTGGGATTACTAAACTGGGTAGCCATTTTCTTTCTCTCTCTCTTTCTTCTTTCTTTCTTTCTTTCTTTCTTTCTTTCTTTCTTTCTTTCTTTCTTTCTTTCTTTCTTCCTTCCTTCCTTCCTTCCTTCCTTCCTTCCTCCCTCCTTCCCTTCCTCCTTCCCTCCCTTTCTCCCTCCCTTGCTCTCTCCCTCTTTCTTTTGACAATGAGGAGAGAGAGAGCAAGAGAGAGAGAACACCTCACTGTGTCATTTTAGTCCCAGATCCAGTTTTACCACGAACAATCTCACTTATATAAACTAGCTTTCAGTTTCTACCTAAGCTGGTTTGAGCTGTCACTTGCAACAAAATAGTTCTGACCTACACTCGTGCCATATTTGAAGAGAACTAGGTATACGCCTCATTGCCAGCACACGCCCATGAAACAATGCTCCATAGTCAGCATGGGTTTTGGATTTGCTGAAATTTAATGAAATCCAAGCACTTTCTTTATCTTACACATTAACACAGTTAACTCAATTATATTGGAATTTAATTTTCTTCACATAGCTGACCAAACAATAAATTATATCTTTCTCACACTTTTTCAAAAAGGAAAAGGTAAATTCAAGGAGAAGGCTGCTGTGTGGCTTGAAGGCAAATTGACCCAGTGGAGTGGTTTTTGACTTCTTTTTGGCAAGTTGGGAATCTTTGCTGCTCTCTACCAATGACTGTGTAGAAAGCATCTTCAAATGTGGCTTGCGGTGCTTACCTATGTGTACAGGTTTCTATTTAGAGTGAAAATTTTCAGGACTCCCATCATTTTTGTCCTTCATTTCAAGAATTATCTCCAGATAATTCTGGACCACCCACCAAGTTGTCTGCTTTTAGTATTCCTTTCCGGAGTGGCAACTTGTGCTTAAAGATAAATGGGTTTTCATCGGTATCTGTAACTTCACATCAAGGCTTCTACTAAAAAAAGGGATTAAGAAGTGCGCATTCCCAGGTTGGAGTTTTGATCCCCAGTCAGGCGCGTACAGAAAGCAACCAAATCAGTTTCTCTCTTACATGGAGGTTTCTCTGTCTTTCTCCTCATTCCTCTCTCTATAAAAACAATAAAAAATGTCCTTAGGTGAGGAAAGAAAAATTTTTTAAAAAGAAGTGATTGAGAAGGACAGATTGCTAGTTACAAAATAGTGATAGGGATACAAGATTCAGCATAGGGAATATATTGTAATAGCTGTATGGTGTCAGGGGTACCAGATTTATCATGATAATCACCTAGTAAGTTATCTAGATGTTTAATCACTATGTTGGACACCTGAAACTAATATAATATTGTATGTCAACTATAACTGAAAAATTAATACAATATTTAAAAATAAAATAAATTATCAAAAAAGAGAGAATTCATCTCATTCATGTGGCTGAAAATATTTGTCAAATGATCTAATCCATGAATCACCTCTTCTCTGTCAAACTGATATGGAATTTGGGTTGGTTATATTGATATAATAGTAAAATGTCTGCAAAAGAGTCAGTTAAGCATGTGAAGACTTGTCGTTTGGAAAGTTAGCAATGTATGTTACATTCCTTATGATAAAGAACCAACCCCTTGAGAGGCAGCAATTCAAAGCTTTATTTTAGTTGTGAACTAAGAGCAAACATACCAATGTAGAAAGCTGTGGTCTTGCACCCCAGGGACATTCGGCACTTCTTTCTTCACTCACCCACAAGAGCAGATGAGTTCCAACCACACAGGTGCTCATCTGTGCTTGGAGCAGAAGGACATTTCTTCAGTTGGAATTTTCTGTGGCGAAGCTTGACAATACTGATACCAAACTGGTAATTCTTTTATTTAAAGATTTTATTTATTTTTAGAGAGAGCACATGAGAGGGAGAAAAAGAGAGAGAGAAACATCAATGTGAGAAACATCAATCGGTTGCCTTTCATACATGCCCAACCAGGGACTGGTCCGCAACCCAGACGTGTGCGCTGACTGGGAATCGAACTGCTGACCTTTTGCTTTGCAATATAATGCCCAAATAATTAGCCACTCTGGTCAAGTGGTGATTCTTTTTTGATAATATTGGTATGAACACTGTGAACAAAAATATGAGGGACCGCCTGCACTGACATTTAATTGTTTCACTATCCAATTGTAAGTTGAAGGGAGAAAAAAAAACTAACATTAATTTAAACTTAAATTTATTCAAATAAATATAGTTATTTGAATTTGTTTTGATGATGCTTAAGTACATACACACAAAGTGAGTTGACTGACTTGAACTAAACCACTTCAATAACATTTAATCTAATAAATAGTCAAAGGATGACAATAGTTTTAAATCAGATACTTTGAAAGAGAATGCAATATTTTTTCTAATAGCCTCTCTCAGCAGATATTGCATATTCATATAAATATGAAAAGATGTTCAGTTTGTTTGAGATATGTGGCCAATCTTTCTCTGAGATACCAAAATGACAAACATGCACTCTATCATTTTGGAATGGTTGCTAACTTTACTTAGTTCATATTAAATTGTCAAACTTCCAAAAACGAGTTGAAGCTTCCCACATGATCAGGCCCTACACTCTGCAGCTGTTAGGATGTGAGAGAACACTGGGGGGCAGGATGAGCCTGGTGTTACACAAGGGTATTTACAGATGCAAGAATGGACAGGCAGCCAGAGTCCCAGGCATTATTGCTCTGGCACCTTCCCTGCATCTTGTGATCAGAAATGAATACATTCTTTTTAAAGAAAAAAAAAACTGTCAAACTTGTAGAACAAATATTATTCTTGCATATGATCCATGCTTCTGAGTGCATGACTTGTTCAATCAACAGCTTCACCTACAATAGTAAATGTCTGAAAGATTGACTCCCGACTAGTATATTTAATTCCTTCTTAATGATTTTATTAGTGTCATTTATGTTACTTATATACTAAAGCATAATATTTTTAGAAAACTGACATTCTCCTAGCAGCATCAGCATTTACAAAGGACTTGGTGATAAACAATGACAATTAGCAGACTTCTGGGGGACATGTTTACCCTTCCGACATCAATAGTGACATCTCCTCAGAATCACTTTCTCTACTTCTGACTTAAGTGTCACGTTCTCAAATTTACACCATGTCATTAGGAGGGAGTAGCTGATCGAAAATCTGCTTTTGCATTGGTATTAAACACTTTGTTGATGCAGTGTTTTTCCTGAAACAGGACAAGAGTTGAGACAAGTTCCGAGGAGAGAGGAAGGAGGGAGAGTGAAGAAAGGTAGGAAGGAAGGAAAGAAAGAGAAAAAGAAGAAAGAACTTGGCCTCTTAAGGAAGTGGCAGTCTTCTCTCGGAAGATGAAACAGTGCCTATTTTTTCTATTTTCAGTCTCCCCAATTGGGCTATGAATTCCTTGAGGGCAAAAAGCATATTTTCTTCACTTGTATTGTTCTGGTGACTAGCACAGAACCTTGTATATGGTAGGTATTCAGGAATATTTGGTACACAAATTGATGAATAAGTCTTGGCAAAAAAGATAAACATTTTTGCTGCCTCTTCTTCTTTAGGGGACTGATTTTCTATTTAGATTATTTCAACCTATTCATTATATTTAAAGTGGTGGAAAGTGCACAGGCACTAAAGCCAGATTGCTTGAGTTCAGATCCTGACTCCATTTAAGGGTGCTGATTATTATTATTATTATTGTTATTATTCTTATTATCGCTGCTATTTCTCAACATCCCATTCCAATCTAGTTGAACCCTTATCCTCATTATCCCACAACCAAATCACATAGCTGTCTTTTCTGTCTTCTTTCATTTTGCTCCCATTTTCTGAAAAGTCTTTCTTCCCCTTCTATTTGTCCAGGTTATATTTATTCTTCAAAGCCCTCATGGGGCGCTTCTCTTCAGTGAAGCCGCCCCTGCTGTCTCAAGACCTCTCCGAGCCCGCTGGCACGTGGCACAGTTTGCCACCCACGCTCACTCTGTATTTTTCCTTCCCAGGCCACTTGTGTGCTTCTGGCGTCCACACTTGTCTGTAATTTCCATCAGGGTAGAAGTCATGTCGTCTCTGTTTCTTCTGTATAACACTAAACAGCCCGGTTCCCTAGTCTGCCTGTGACATATACTTTCACACTTTATTGTTTTCCCATTTGAAATTGTATTGATAGTAATATGTTATAGTCCACAAAATTTTCACAGTATTGCACACAAGCATCCAAAGTTATTTTTGTAAGGATAATTCTTCATGTAAAAGTACACCATAAACAAAACTTTTCAAATGAGACAGTTTCAAACAGACACGTTTAAAAGGCAATAAATCAGAATAAAATTTTGAGATAGCATCAAGCTTTGAACATATTACATACATTTCAATATAGACCTTTCCAAACAAACTGATAGTTCTAGGAAGTTTTCTGAGGGAAGATTTATTAGTCATAAAATTTAGGCCAGAATTGGAAAACCTAAAATGTTAAATTTCTAACAAAGTTGATTAAGTCCACAGAGGATTGTACAGTATTCTTAAAATTCTTTAAATTGCAGGAATTCCCTTTAAACATTAAAATTACTCAGTTTGCCTAAAGATAAGCATGTCTCGAAACAAAGCCGTGAAAGCCAGGCCCTGTCTTCTCGCCATCCCTCTCCAGGGCTGGACCTGTACAAACGGGCCGGGTTTCCTGCTGATGTTTCCCGAGCACAGCCCCTGGGACAGTTCTTTCCAATGTCACCAGATCGCTGAGGTTCATTTTGTTAGCAAAAATGAAGGTAGAGGTTTTTCAGGAGCTCACATGTGGAGGATACTGGAGTTTCGGGTTTTCTTTGGCCACAACCATCATAGATTGAGCCACAGCCTGCCCTTCTCTGTGGAAGGCTTGTCAAAGCCACCTGAGAAAGACACAGTGGTAGGCTGAACTCTTTGCTTGAATGTGCACCTAAGGTGGGGCCTTTAAAGGTTTGTGGTTGGTTGTTGGTCGTTTTGCCTTTATTGTCCAGTCTAAGGTAGAAGACTTGGACTTCCTTAATCATCAGGCCAATCAGGCCTGAAATTTTTCTCACCAAATGAGCCAGGGGACTGTGGGCCTGTGGTGGGAGCCAACAGGGTCCATCAGGCGGCGGATGTTATATAAAGGAAGCCACCTGGTCCTGAAAGAAGCACCCATCAGCATTTGGGATATTGATAATAGCTTGTCATTAACAATACTACCTCAATGAAAATGACCCTGAAGAGCCATATGTCATAGTTATTGATACATTTTTAAATTGATTTTGAGAGAAAGAAATCAATTGTGTTGTTCCACTTAATGCATTTATTGCTTGATTCTTGTATGCACCCTGACCTGGAGATAGAACCCGCAACTTCAGCACATCAGGACAATGCTCTAACCAACTGAGCTTCCTGCCCAGGGTTTGATACATTTTTTTAAAATTCAAGTAAAACTTCTCAAACTTACAAACATTTATTTAAAAAATATGTATAACATGTTTATTTTCTGTTACATAAAAGATTTATTATTTTCTGATTTTTGCCAATTAAATTTTTAAACAGCATAACTATATGTGACTCATAAATACTCATTTAAAATCTTTTAGTCTATATACAGTTTTCTAGATATTTATCAGTATTTTTTTTTCGTGAATTGCTTCCATCTATTTTCCAAGTAGAATTTACTGAAAAGTGAGCTGATATCTTTTTCCTGGATAGACAAAACACATTCGTCTAAAATAGAAATCATACATATGGTCTATACAGTATTTCCAACTTTTTTTCCTTCATAGGGTTGTGTTTCCCACGGAGGTTTATTTCTTGTGCGGTGAAGGATCAGATTAGCCGGGTGTTGCCACTTTTGAACAGTTGGTGGCTCCAGCGCTTTGCAACTGTCTCGGAAGTGTGGCAGCGGAGTAAGAAAGCTCTTTTTAAACTGTCCGATGCAGAATTTGATAACAAAACTACATTTGAGTGATGTGCTGCATTTAATCAGAAACTGCAAGTTATATCTGATATGAGTTCAGAAGAAAAGTATCGCTACTAATATGGATGTAGTGTAAATACATATTACTGCATACATTAAATGCACTTAAGGGACCAAACATGTTCCACTAGAAATATAATGTAAGCTGCATATGTAATTTTAAATTTCCCAGTAGCCACATTATAAAAAAGAATAAAAAGAAGTGGGTTGAATGAATAGTATACTTTATTTAATCCAATATACTTAAAATATTATCATTTTAATCTGGAACAAATATAACAAGTCCTAAAGAGATATTTTACATGCCTTTTCCCCCTTAACATCCAATGTGTATTTTACACGTATGACATATCTCAGTTTGGACCAGCTGCCCTTCAAGGGCTCAATAGCTGCACGTGCTGGTGGCTGCTGCATCGGTGAGCTCGGGTCTCAAGTAACTAAGGGCAGCCTTTCTGTTGAGATTAGATGCAATCTATGAATATTGGATGGAAATTAATTTTTGTAAAGGAAGCCTTAGTTTTGCACTCATTTTGATCCTACGGTGAGAGCTCTTTTCCTACAGGAAATTATCCAAGAGACATGGCCCATAATTTTGATGAGGTAGCAATGAAACATGTGGCTTAGCTAGCAGCGTGTTAGTTAATGTTATTGGCATTTCTAGAGATTTTCATTACTAAAGGATTTTTGTATCTCTCTAGAGTCACCAGTGACTAGTACCTTAATATTTTAGAAGATAGTAAAATTTCCCCCATGCTTGATTTACATTTCTCATTCTCCCCTTCCACATTTTCAGAATTTAGCTCACAATGTTCTCTTATTTGGCACTTACCAGGTCTGCTCAGGCTCGATTGTTGCACCACCCTTTACAGGACCTGTTTAGCCCCTGCATCGTAAAGAGCATGGTCTCTCAAGTCCAACCAGCTGAGTTTGAGTCCTGGCTCCACCGCTAAGTGGTCATGTGATCCGGGACCAATTATGTATTCCATGCATTTCAGCTGACATCTTAAAAATACAGAAAACTAGCCCTGGCTGGTGTGGCTCAGTGGATTGAGTGCCGGCCTGTGAACTAAAGTGTCGCTGGTTCAATTCCCAGTCAGGGCACATGCCTGGGTTGCAGGTGAGATCCCTAGTCGGGGGGTGCTTGAGAGGCAACCACACATTGATATTTCTTTCCCTCTCTTTCTCCTTCCCTTCTCCTCTCTAAAAATAAATAAATAAAATCTTTTAAAAAAAGCACAGAAAACTATAATACCTAGCTTGTGAGTTGCAGTGAAGATGAAACAAGATATGTTAGTCCTACCTATCTAATACACAATAAACATCAATTTGCATATGTCTTAGTTCATTGTTTAGAATTTGCAAAAGGTACCAGTATCCTCTCTTACCAAGTCCTTAATAATTAACAAAATAAAATAACTTGGAACACAACTTTTATTTATTTTTATATTGTAGAGTGAGGAATTTCATTGAAAGATGCTTCTTATTTATACTTATAAAACAAAATAAAGTCTAGGTCAGCCTTCCTCAGAGTACAGGATATAGGATCTTGTGAATATTTAACAAGGAAAGTGCTGAGAAAGCCCAGCAATTGAGGTGCATGACTCTAGACAGTATTTAGTTTGAAAGCAGTATTTCAAACTAAATACATAATTTTCTCATTTCTCTCCTGTTCTGTTTACTCTTTATTATATAGGATCTCTTCTGTTGCTAAGGAAAGCAAAACTTCAACCTTTGGAGTATAATCAGTCTGTACATCTACACAGCATAGCTACTGGGTAGTTATGGTATGCTAGGTATTATGGTTGTTGTATAGGCATTACTTAGAGAAAATGAGACATTTAAAAAGTTTGTGAACAGTAAATTTGTTCTTGATGAATAAGCCTGACTTGCTACTTAAATACATAGAAATTCAACATGTTTTCAAGTCAGTCAAGGATGTTTACTACTTCCTTTGTTTAAATTGAGGTTTTTACCTCAAAAAAAATCTGGAGCATCTGGAAAAATAAGTCTTCTGTACCATCATAGTCTAATTCAGGAATAATGATATAGGGAGAAAAAGGAAAGAAAAAACAGTGAGTTGGAAACAATTCCAAAAACAAATACTACTAGAAAAATATTTGTGTAATGATTAGTATCTTGGAGTCTTCAATTGATAAGCATTTACCACCTGTGCCCACAGCCATTAGATCTATTTTTGGACAGTAAATCTGGAATAAGTCAGGAACTAGAAACATATTATGAAGGACATCATGAGAACAACTTAACATGAAATTGTACAGGAAGAATATGCCATATTCATGTTTTAATTCTCCATCCTTTAAAACATGTATGAATAGATATAACTCCACATTCAACAAGTATTTATTGTATGCCTACAATGTATAGGCACCTGAGATCTTTTAACTAACTGCGTTTCCTTATTATATATTTGGATCTCATTTGTATTAAACTACCATGTTCCTTGAAGGGACCGACTTTCAAACCGTAGCTCACAGAGGTCCCTGGAGAATGGATGGACTATGGGGATGCTGAAACTTGAATTAGTCTGAAGGTAGAAAGAATGACGAAGAGCACATCCCAGGAAATGTTTGAATGGAGAATTTATGATGTGATGATTGACAACACGTGGATGCTAAAAGAGAAGGAAATATCAGTGAGAGACTACAGTAAGACCATGGTGACCCGGTCTGAAATATTGTGACGGAACATGGTGAAACTGAGGCACTTGGACAAGATGGTTTCATTTCCTTGTTGATGAGAGCATGATTATTTGGAGAGTCGAAAGCTGATGGATTCAGCTCTTGAAGAGGTTCTAGGGAAGCGAAGCAGGCAGGCAGTTAAGGACGAACAGATCTACTGCAAGCAGAAGACAAAGCCACGGCAGTGTTGGATGGCAAACATTTCGCTGTGAGCCATAAACAGTCGGCTATGCTCCCTGCAACAGAACTCCGTAGCCTGCGAGGGCAGACAAACTCTATGAGTAGCTTCAAAGTTTATTTGATCCATGCTTTCTGCTTCTAATTAAAGTCTCATGGCAAGAAAAACAGTTTTAACTGTACATGTACAGGTTTTACTCTGCAGGCACTGCTATAGTTTTTATTTCGAGTCTTACAGACTAACCAGAAAGGTAAATGAGAGCAAAAATATTAAATTACTTTTATGAAATTTAAGAGGTATTAGATATTTTATCTAAGTTATCAACGACAATGAAAATCAGAGATGTAAAATAAAGGAAGCCCTGGAGCTTGATGGCTCAAGTTGACTTTCTTTCTCCATCTTCCCTGCTTCAGTGAAAACTACCCAAAACCCAAAAGTAATCGCAACAGCTTTGCATATTTCTACTTCTCATTTACGTCATTTCTTTAATTGTGTGTGTGTATTGTGTAAGTATATGTGTGTCCCTCCTAAATGATTACTTGATCGGAAGAGCCCAGGTTTCTCCTGCATGTCAGTGGGCCTTAGAACAAAATATTCACGCTGAAACTTTTTGATTGAGAACAAGTACCAATATTCTAAACCACCCACATTCCCTCTTGGGTTATATGCCTTGAGGATACAAAAGGGAACTCTTCAGTGAGTCTCTCCACAAGGATTTTGCTCTAGTGGAGGTGATAACATAAGACATGAATGATAATACCCAAGATTGAGGGGATAAATGCCATGTAAGAGAAAAAAATGAAGTACCATGGTAGTTGAGAAGGGGAATTGTTGCTTTAATATAAAGCAAGCTGGTTTCATAAACAATGGGTATCGTTTGAGACATTTAGAAATTGAGAATAAAGGTCGAGGAACAAATAGCTTAGTCGAAGGCAGAAAGATGAGAGGAAAAAATGATTCCGTGTGGCTTCAATGAAGTACACATAAAAGGGAACAGTGGGAAACAGCTCTGCAGAGTTAGGCAGGGGCTCAGCTCCAGAAGGGCCTGGAAAGGTAGGCTGCAGAAGGGACAGTGGTGTGTCACTGAGGCATTTACTGAGCAGAGTGACCGCGGTAGGGCAGTGGTTATCAGCACAGGCCGATCAGAGGGACCTGTGTCCAGATCTGGTTTTGCTGCTCACTGGCTTTGTGACCTTTTCAAGTTATTTAACTTCTCTGAGCCTTCATTTCTTTCATTACTAATGGACTCTAATTGTACCTGCAGTCTGCAATGTGGATTAAATACAAATGACGAGTATTAAACACCGCAGACCCTGACATAGAGTAAATGGGAAGAAATGAAAAAGTGCTACTGTTTCCAGGCTGCTGTGGCTCACTTGGCTGGACATTGTCCTGCAAATTGAAGGGTCGCTGCTTCAGTTCTTGCCAGAGCACATGCCTGGGGTGCCACTTCAGTGTCCAGCCTAACTGATGTTTGTCTCTCACATCGATGTTTTTCTCCCCCTCTTTCTCCCTCCCTCCCCTCTCTCAGAAAAAAACAAACAAACAAAAAAACTACTGCTGCTAATATTAGTAATGCTAATCAATATAATGTTAAGAGCCTCAGCCTTTGCATCATGTGAAATCATTCCAGTTCCTGAATTAGCCAAATCATGAGGCAAAATCACCCACTGCCATTCTGTTGCAGAGCTAGATTTATTTTCTGTTTTTACTAAGATTGTGCATTTTGTTTTGATTTATATATTTTAGTACTGTCTTTATATACATGCAGAATATGAAAACTAAAAAATTAATTATGTGTAAATTTTTCAAATGTAGCTAAGTGGTGAAAATAAGTGTCTTAATTCATTTTGAGCAGTTCAATTTTTTTTGCTTATATTTTTTCAAGAGCCCTTGTTTAAACCCAACATTAAAATATAGAATTTCAGAGCTAGATAAAAGATAGTGGAGCATTTAGCTTAGTCCCTCTAGAGAAACTACAACCTCTGAGAGACTTGATGACAGGTTCAAGGTAACAGAATATTAAAAATGAAGGGAAAATTTGATTAGATCCAGGGGCTGATGATTCTCTCTCATCATCTTGCTTTTTAGGTAATGTGATTAAAAGTGATTTTCTTTCTAAGAAACTTAACACGGGAAATACTGCAAAGAAACTTATAAGGATTCTCTGGTCAAGTAATAACAAAGTAAAAGGGTCGATGTTTTACTTGTAGCATTATCCAGATTAGCATTCAAAGTGCAAAAGTGTCGTAATACTTATCCTTTGGCCTGTTTTGTATTGTTGAGATTTACTGTTTGTATTTCCACCAATGACTATTCAGAGTGACTTGGTTTTGCCTCCTCTCTGCCACCTGGCTGACTCCCAGTCAGACAAGTTATTGGAGGGAAGAGAAGTGCAGAGACCATGGGGACAGGAGCCAGGGACATGGGCCGCAGTGGGAGCCACAGCGAAGAGGGGCAGAGTGGAGTCTGGCACATTTTTAATAATAGGAGGGAGCTGGTGTACTGCCACTTAACTACTGCCCCACTGACTTGGGCTCCTAAAATTGCATTAAGGCCCATTAATGTTTTGGGTAAAAAGATTCATGCTTAATAAAAATCTACTGAGCTGCAAAATAAGCAGTGATAAACTCACATTAAATATCTGAAAATCTCTTGTGGTGGGAATGTGAGGCAAGTGCAAGCCTTCCTTTCAGTGCTTTCCCTTTTTTTTCATTAATCATTTAGCATATTTCCTTTCCTTCCTCTGATGTGGGGAATCTAGATTTCTTGTTTTTTTAGGGTAATGTGGATTTCATTTGTACAAAATGCTTATTTTCAGGTTACAACTCTAAATTTGGAAAACATTTGAAACTATGAAAAAGAAAGAAATGAGCCAGAAATAACCAGCTAGTGTTTGTGTGTGTGTGTTTATAATTTTATTTTATTTTTATCCTCACCCAAGGACATGCTTTTTGTTGATTTTAGAGAGAGGGGAAGGGAGGGAGAAAGAGGAACAGAAACATCAGTTGGCTGCCTCTCTCATGTGCCCCGACCAGGGACCAGACCTGCAATCCAGGCATGTGCCTCGACCAGGAATCAAACCCGTGGCTTTCCAGTTTAGGGGATAATGCTCCAACCAACTAAGCTACACTGACCAGGACAAGTTAGTATATTTTTATCGTCCCTTGTTCTGTGTTATTTTTACCACAGGTATATTCATATTTTATATACATTTTTTAATCTTAGTTTCCCCAACCAACCTTCTCAAGTTATTGGAAACTTTTAAAGTGTCATTTTTATTGACTACATCATATTCCATCATATTGAGGATGTGATATGTGGAGTGAACGTGAATGAAAGCATGAGTCTATGTTTTCGAAATCCTGTGACTTTTAACATACCCTGTTAGATACAACAAGTCACCATAAAAGAGATATTTGAACTTTACTTTAAAATGTATATTTAATTAAATTGCATCTTGAAGTATTCAGAAGGACATGTGTTAAGCAATTATGCCTGAAAAACAATTGGCTTTCTGAGGCTTCTACTCCTTGAAGCCATTGTAGCTGCTCTTTGTGCTCTCTGATTGGGGCATCCATAACTTTTGTGGTCCTTGCTTGTTAGTGTGCTTGTCAATCCTTCTAAATTGTAAATTGTTGGACGGTAGGGGCTGCATGGGATTCAGCTCTGCACCCCTAGTTTTGTACTTGGAACAGAGCCTGGCATGTAGGTGCTTTGATGTTTGAGAAAATGAGACGATTCAGGGCGTACTAAGCACTGATAAAAGAGTCAATGGGGCTTGGTGTGAGTGACTGGTTTAGGTAATGTTTTTAGGATTTTGACAGAACGTTCACTGTGTTAAATGTGTGTACAGAGGCAGTATTAGAATCCTAGTATAATTGTTTCTCCAGTTGTTTCTATGTAACATCTGAGAAGTGAGAATAATAAATAAGAAATGCAGACATGTGTTTTCAATTCTGAACTTTGTAATGCAACCTTTTTTCTTCTGCGAGGAATAAGCTAATTAATGAAAGCCAAGGCATCATTTAAAAATACATGTCATCTTATGGTTGTAGAGAAAGCTTCTAAAAATAAAACTTGTGATTATTTACATTTAATTGGATTAAAAATGATAAAGTGGGCTGACAGAATCTGTGTATTGTCGATATTTCTCTGCAGCATATTTATGTCTTCCTGTTTATAAAGATCAATAGGGTTATTTTACATTTAGTTTCCATGGTTAGTAAGCCATAGACCAAGCAATCGATATTTTGATTTTCACAGTATACATTATACTCAATAGATATTTGTCAGAGTGAATGGAATGATTTATATTTGAAAGTGAGTAATGAATATTGGTATAATTTTAAAATTATACTTTTATAAATATAAGAATTATTCTCCCAGATGACTAGCCACATTTTCTTGTGTTAAGGCTAATTTAATGGCTATTAGACCAGCAGACAACAGGACAAAATTGGTAGGTTAAGTCTAGCTATCTACACTCAAACTTCTGAAGACCAAATATCAGACATGCTATGATTAAATTGTTATCTCTCAGCCTTCATAATTGTACTTCAGTGGAATAAGTAGGAATATAAGCATTCACTCATATTAGTTTACTTTCCAATGAGGCAGTCTACCTCTAATTTTCCTGTAATAATTGGTTAGTTTTTCGAGATACTACATTTAATCTTTCTTTCAAGCATTCGTTCAGCACACATTTACTGAGGTCCTAGATCCTGTGGGGGATTGGGAGTAGCTTAAGTTTCTTAGGGAAACAAAGCAAACTACATGGAAACTTAAATAAATATACATAATTGATAAGCAAATAATAATTGGCACAATTATATGCTATAGGAATCCAGAGTGGAAAAGAAGAAGGTGAGTTGTGAGGCTAGAAAAGTGTTCATGATGAATTAGAAACTTGAGTTGAGCTTTTAAAGAAAGAGAAAGAGGGAAGTAATTGTAGGTTTACCTGATGCTTATGAGTAGAAGTGAACCTGAATTCTAACATTCCAGGCTAATATGATGCAGGTATTTCCCAAACTATGCTTAGAGAAACACACTGGTAGATGCTAAAGTCTGCTTTGCCATCCATTTATATATATATATATATTATATATATATATATATAGTTTATATCAGAACTATATTTAAATACATATATGTTTATTATACTTTATATTAAATATATATGCATTTAAATAGAGTATAGTTCTGATATAAACTGAATAACCTGGGTGGGCCCACGGCGGAGGATGATTTAGATCAGGAAGAAACTATAGATGATGAGCCCTCTCTGGGAACTAACACTGTCAACTGGCAACTTAAAAAGAAAGCTATGGCAGTTGGAGTGCAAAAGATGAATATGAGAGATAGGTGGTTAAACTGACGTCTTGTGATTTTTATTACATGGAGATATCAGAGGAGAGAATACAACACATTTTGAGTTAGCAAGGATGATTTTGTTAATAAAAAGACCAGACCTCAGGGTCTTGTGCTTGTTAAATTAATAAGGAAATCAATGAATGAGGGAGAATATGAACTGTGGAGAAGCCGATAGGTCCAATAGGTTCCTTTGGTAAAAACAGAGTTTGAGATAATGGTAGGATACCCAAATTAAAAAGCAGAAGAGATAGAGGGAAAGGCCTGTGGCTAGTTAGCCCAAATGTCAGAAGTGATGTAATGAGACCCTTTAGGTTTTCAGTTCCTAGGACTGCCATAACCAATTACCACAACTCTGTGGCTTAAACCAACAGAATTCTTATTCTGCCATGGTTGAAGAGGCTGGAAGTCTGAAATCCCGGTGTTGGCAGGCTTGGTTTCTTCTGGAGGCTCTGAGTGAGAGGTCTCCACACCTCTCTTCCAGCTTCAAGGGGTGTCAGCAATCTCAGCATTCCCTCATTACTCCAGTCTCTGCCTCCATCTTCATGTCTTCTTTTTCTGTGCATCATCTACTTTTTTTGCCATTGATATTTATTTTTAAAAATTTCATTTATTTATTTTTAGAGATAGGAAAAGGGAAGAAGAAAGAAAGGGAGAGAAACATCAATGTGTGGTTGTATCTCATGCACCCTCTATTGGAGACCTGGCCCACAACCGAGGTATGTGCCCCAACTGGGAATCGAACCAGCAACCATTTGGTTAGCAGTTCAGCACTCAGTCCACTGAGTTGCACCAGCCAGGGCCTCTCTTTTTCTCAGAAGGACACCAGTCGTCAGATGGAGGGCTCACTAGCATGATTTCATTTAGAGATCCTTAATGAAATGGATCTCAAAGACCCTATTTCCAAACAAAATTACATTCTGAGGTTCTGGGTGGATATGACTTTTGGGTGTGTGGGATCACTATTTAGCTCAATACATCCTCCTGGGAATATGTAGAAAAAGAAGAGCAAGTCCTAAGGTGTAAGCCTTGGAAAAATGTGAATTATTAGGAGACCGTAGAAAGGGGGAGAAACAGACAAAAGAATAGAGAAATAAATTTGACGAGCTAGGAGAATAACAGTGCACTGTCAGGAAACTGAAGAGGTTAGAGACTTCAAAAAGCAAATGTTTAGCAAACTCAGGTTCTGTAGATATATACAAAAATTGACCACTAGGTTTTGGACTACTGTAACTTATGAACATCAAGAGAGCAGATGTATGATCATTTGAGAATGTGGGAAGAAAAGGGAGAGTGAGAAAATCTGAGATGATGTGTAGGAAATAGATCAGATGGAAGCTGTTTTTTTCTCTCTCCAAAATAGAAAACAGGAGAATACAATTCTACTTCAGGAGCAAAAAGTTGCCAATTATGTAAAATCTCCAAAGACACATCCAGAGAGACGATTGTTCTCTCTGCTCACAAAATCTGGATCAAGAAGAGAATTCAAAAGTGGTCAGAGCCCTTGCTTTCTGCTTGAGAGCATGAACTGTTTGTCTCTTTTCATATGCAAATATGAAGAATTAGGCTGAATGTTAATTAAATTGCAGACATTTGTAAAGTAATATCACATCTAAGGATAGTTAATAAGGCTGTACATGGATCTTATTTATAAATAGCAAAGGTTTAACATATGATAAAAGGATCTTTAGATGGAATAATTAAAGATCAATTATGACAATGGTACACAGCAGTGAAAGGCTCTGGAAGACTTCCTACTCGTTAATCAAAGATAATTATCAATTATGAGGCTTTATCATTAGTAGAGTGTCTACACTTTGAATCTTAAAAAGCTGATGATAATTAGTCTCCAGTTCTTACTCTAAGTGCTCATTATGTTCAGAGAGGAGTGACTCTTTCCTTTTAAAAATGACTTAGCTCATGACCTTGGGCAACTTAGACTCTCCTGTCTCTACACTGGCTTGAGATAACGCTTATTTTTTCCATTACTAAAAAAGTTATTTGATAGTTACATAAATACTAATTAATATGAAGAAACTGTACTATTAATATAGGAGGGCGAAAGACTTTAGTTTCAAATAGTGGTTGGGTCCAGAGGAGCAGACTTATCCTAATTACATCTAGGATATAACTAATAGACCAGGAACTAATGACAGGTAGTTTTCCAAGGGAGAAGAATAACGGTGTGTATTTATTGAGTGTGCATGTGAACAAAGAATGATCTCAGCTAACCCCATCCATAATGTAACACAGTTATCTGTTTCCCTCATTGTACGTAAGAAGGAAAGGGTCAGCGTGGTTTGACACCTTGCCCAAATGACACAGATAATGAATGACCATTCTGGAGAGTATTTGTTATGTAGTATTAAAACTAGTCTGAAGAAATTGATATTTAAGATATTGTAATATCAGAAATTGCAGGAAAACAATTAGGAAAATAATCTTTAATTCTTGATTAAATAATTGATTTGGAAATAACATTAAACTTCTAAGACATCCACTTCGCGTTTTATCACAGAACAGTAAAGGAAAAGAAGTGAAACAGACATCAGAGATTTATTCGAAGTCAAATATTGGGTTGGCCAAAAAGTCTGTAAGGTTTTTTCCATAAAATAAAAGACACATTTTTCATTTCCACCAATAATTTTATTGATTTGGATATTTTGAGTATGTCAGCTATTTCCCACATGGTATAATTTTGATTGTTCTCAAGGTCTTGATTTTATTACCATCAACTTCAGCTGGTCTACCTGACCATGGAGCATCGTCCAGAGAGAAGTCCCCAGCACGAAACCACAAACCACTTTTGACACATTCGATCCATCACAGCGCCTTCTCCACGCACTGCACAAACCTTTATTTTGCGTTTCAGTTGCATTTTTACCTTTCTTGAAATAATAAAGCATAATACACCAAAAATGTAGAATATCTTCTTCCGTCATCAATATTAAAATGGCTACACAAAAAGTCACCAATTTCGATAAGTTTTTTTTAAATGCATGCTGATGTGACAGCTGTCCTAATACAGTCTAACAAAAGAAGTGTTTCACATGAAGTTAAAGACGACTAAGCACTACTACAGCCACCTTAGCGGGAAAAAAATCAATGGACTCTTTGGCCAACCCAATACTAAATGATGCAATGATTTGAACATAATTTTAATTGGACAGTTATAACCTGGTTGTAAAAGTGTTTATTGATACTATCCCATTAGATAGTGCTATTTTTCACTTTGAAAGTAATTTAAAAATCTAATGATTTAGTCTAAGTCCAAAGGTTGACTGCTGCTTGAAAATAAAGAATTCTGATCAAGATAATGCAGGAAACGTGAGGATGTCAAACTCATGGGGGCCGAATGCATTTAGTAGAGTTATGGGACTTCACAATACGTAGTTGCTCACTGCTCAGAGGGTAGAGGCAAGTATGACAGGCTCGCTTGAACTCACAAGGTTCATAGTCTGGTAGCTCAACCTTTGCGGCTCCCTAGTTCTCACATGAAAGTCCCAGCAATCCACAGATATAAAAGGTGTTTTTAGACTTTAATTTTTGAAAAACATTGTTTATGGAGGAATGTTATGTAGTCCATACAGTTTATTTGTTCATGCAATTGTCTTTCCTTAAAATATAACTATAATATAATTAATGGTGAAATTGAATTTTGGGTGTGAATTTTGCTCCATTTGGAAACCAAAAATAATTAGGGGTCACATGGGTTAGTGCAAACTCTATGTTT